>MU847469.1:0-86023 GCA_032690845.1 Eleusine coracana subsp. coracana | reverse complement strand
GTGGGACAAGAGGAAGAACAACAACGCAACAATTTATTCTACATGTACCTCATTGTTGCGGACCACCGTGTTCTCACCATCATTGATACTGGGAGCTGTAACAACTTGGTAAGTTCTGATTTGGTAAGCAAACTTGGCTTGATCACGCATGCACTACATCAGCCCTACCACATCAAATGGTTCAATAATAGTGGTACGGCACAGGTAACTCGATCAGCATGCATACACTTTTCAGTAGGTTCTTATCAAGACTTTGTTGATTTTCATGTTGTACCTATGCAAGCATGTTCGCTTTTCTTAGGCCGTCCATGGAAATATGATATGGATGCTGCCCACCATGGTAGAACTAATACATATACAATTGTACATAAGGACAGAAATATTACTTTCCGTCCGTTATTGCCTGCTGATATTAGAAATCATTTTAAACTGCTTGCTAAAAATACTGAGAATAAATATGATAACAAACAACTTTCTGATGTTAAACATTAGGCTATTCAGTTAAAGGGAGGTGCTTTTCTTGCTATGACATCTACTGTTATTGATCTTTATGATAATCATGATGCACCTTGCTGTACTATGCTTTGTCATGATATATCTTCTATCGATGATCATGTATCTTGTACTTTGTATTCTGCTAGTACTAACCTTTTGTAGGAGATTGATGCTGAGACGGAGTCGAGGGCGACTCCAATTCAAGAAGGGGAGGATGATGAGGACATCACCATGCTGGATACACACATAGCATGGCCTTCCCCAAGTTACAAGTCGTCACCAACTCGGTCGCCGCGTTCGTCTCGGATTCAGCCGACACCCCTTCACGGTTTTGATGATATCTCCCACATCCGACGTCCAAACGAGGCGTTCTTTGATGCGTTGGAAAGGGGACGACGACGCCGTCGTTTTGGTTATAGTCCTAGCTCCAGAAGGGTCGTGAGTCATAATATGTGACCATGACAAGGTGCTGTGCCACCTATTTTGGGCCAACTTGGCCATGTATCGTGTCGGGCCTTAAGCCCATGTTGTGGGCGCCCCCCTGGTCGCCCCCAACCCTAGGACATCTTTGTTTCCTATATAAACTCAGTAGCCGCCGTCTTTTAGTTTTGGGTTTTGTTTAGTTCAGATTTCTAGAGAGAAACTTGATCGAATTATTGTAACTGTGGCGACAAGTACTTTACAGTAATCCTGGGCCCCTGTTCTTTTTCTACACCACTGTGGCGATTAGTCCTTTTGTGTTCAGAGATTGATCCTTTTCTTGTGATTTGCTTCATCCATATTTGTAATTTCAGATTGCGTGTTTATCCTCTCTTGCTTGTGTTCTTAATTTCGCATGCAGGAACAATCAAGTTGTGCTTGGTGTAATGGTTGCGGGGTTGGATCGTGTCTGATTCAAGCCGGGTTGTCGACGCCGAGTTCCCCAAATTCGAGTTGATCCCCTTACCTCTTGGAAGATCGGGCCATATTCACATCAAGTAGAATGGTATATAATTTTTTATAAAATAAATACTTCCCAATGATTAAGATACTGCCTCGAATACCTCCTACTGCCAGCATGTTACATTCAATACAGCGTCGAACTCCATCGTCGTGGAGGACTCGCCCACCGTATCATGAACCACGCCTAGACTACCGAGTTTATGGGTACACAAGGAACCATGGAAGGTAACCCACATCATTCGGGCACACGGTTCATCACACCGTGAGTGTAAGCACATGAAAATGGAGACCAATAACCTAAAACGAGCATAACTTTTGCATCCGTTGTTCGATCGGGACATCCTTTTTTTTCTAGAAATCTTGCGACGAGGCCAATACCGACAAAAAGCGAAATTCAAAGAGTAGAATAGTATATAATTTTTTTGCAAAATAAATACTTCCATATGGTTAAGAGACTGCCCCAAATACCTCCTACTGCCAGCATGTTACATTCAATAAAGTGTCCAACTCCGTCGTGGCGGAGGACTCACCCACCGTATCATGAACCATGCCTAGACTACCGAGTTTATAGGTACACAAGGATCCACGAACGATAACCCACATCCCTTGGCCACGCAGTTCAGCACACCGTGGGCGTAAGCACATGAAAAAGGAGACCTATAACCTAAAACGAGCATAACTTTTGCATCCATTGTTCGATTGGGGCATACTTTTTTTTTAGAAAGCTTGCGGCGAGGCCAATACCGGCAAAAAGAGAAATTCAAGGAGTTGAATAGTATATAATTTTTTACAAAATAAATACTTCCCTATGGTTAAGATACTGCCCTGAATACCTCCTACTGCCAGCATGTTACATTCCATACAACATCGAACTCCATCGTGGTGGAGGACTCGCCCATCGTATCATGAACCGCGCCTAGACTACCAAGTTTATGGGTACACAAGCAACCATGGAAGGTAACCCACATCCCTTGACCACGCGGTTCAGCACACCGTGGGTGTAAGCACATGAAAAATGAGACCTATAACCTAAAACAAGCGTAACTTTTGCGTCCGTTGTCCGTTCAGGGCATACTTTTTTTCTAGAAAGCTTGCGGTGAGGCCAATACCTACAAAAAGCAAATTTCAAAGAGTAGATTAGTATATAATTTTTTACAAAATAAACACTTCCCTATGGTTAAGATACTGCCCTGAATACCTCCTACTGCCAGCATGTTACATTCAATACAACGTCGAATTCCATCATGGTGGAGGACTCGCCCACCGTATCATGAACCGCGCCTAGACTATCGAGTTTATGGGTACACAAGCAACCATGGAAGGTAACCCACATCCCTTGGCCACGCGGTTCAGCACACCGTGGGTGTAAGCACATGAAAAATGAGACTTATAACCTAAAACGAGCGTAACTTTTGTGTCCGTTGTCTGTTCAAGGCATACTTTTTTTCTAGAAAGCTTGCAGCGAGGCCAATATCGAGAAAAAGAGAAATTCAAAGAGTAGAATAGTATATAACGTTTTATAAAATAAATACTTCCCTATGGTTAAGATATTGCCCCGAATACCTCCAACTGCCAGCATGTTTCATTCAATACAGTGTTGAACTCCATCGTCGTGGAGGACTCACCCCCCGTATCATGAACCGTGTCTAGACTACCGAGTTTATGGGTACACAAGGAACCATGGAAGGTAACCCACATCCCTTGGCCACGCGGTTCAGTACACCTTGGGTGTAAGCACAACAAAAAGGAGACCTATAACCTACCTAAAACGAGCATAACTTTTGCATCCGTTGTCCGTTCGGGGCATACTTTTTTTCTAGAAAGCTTGCGGCGAGGCCAATATCGACAAAAAGCGAATTTCAAGGAGTAGAATAGTACATAATTTTTTACGAAATAAATACTTCCCTATGGTTAAGATACTGCCCTGAATACCTCCTACTGCCAGCATGTTACATTCAATACAGCGTCGAACTCCATCGTGGTGGAGGACTCGCCCACCGTATCATGAACCGCGCCTAGACTATCGAGTTTATGGGTACACAATCAACCATGGACGGTAACCCACATCCCTTGGCCACGCGGTTCAGCACACCGTGTGTGTAAGCACACAAAAAATGAGACCTATAACCTAAAACGAGCATAACTTTTGCGTCTGTTGTCCGTTCGAGGCATACTTTTTTTCCTAGAAAGCATGTGGCAAGGCCAATACCGGCAAAAAGAGAAATTCAAGGAGTAGAATAGTATATAACTTTTTACAAAATAAGTACTTCCCTATGGTTAAGATACTGTCCTGAATACCTCCTACTGTCAGCATGTTACATTCAATACAACATCGAACTCCATCGTGGTGGAGGACTCGCCCATCGTATCATGAACCACGCCTAGACTACCGAGTTTGTGGGTACACAAGGAACCATGGAAGGTAATTCACATCCCTCGACCACGCGGTTCAGCACACCGTGCGTGTAAGCACATGAAAAATGAGACCTGTAACCTAAAACGAGCGTAACTTTTGCGTCCGTTGTCCGTTCGAGGCATACTTTTTTTCTACAAAGCTTGTGGCGAGGCCAATATCGGCAAAAAGAGAAATTCGAGGAGTAAAATAGTATATAATTTTTTATAAAATAAATACTTCCCTATGGTTAAGGTACTGCCCCGAATACCTCCTACTGCCAGTATGTTACATTCTATACAGTGTCAAACTCCATCGTGATGGAGGACTCGCCCCCTGTATCATGAACCGCGTCTAGACTACCAAGTTTATGGGTACACAAGGAACCATGGAAGGTAACACACATCCCTCGGCCACGCGGTTCAGCACACCTTGGGTGTAAGCACACGAAAAAGGAGACCTATAACCTAAAACGAGCATAACTTTTGCATCCGTTGTCCGATTGGGGCATACTTTTTTTTCTAGAAAGCTCTCGGCAAGGACAACACCGACAAAAAGAGATATTCAAAGAGTAGAATAGTATATAACTTTTTACAAAATAAGTACTTCCCTATGGTTAAGATACTGTCCTGAATACCTCCTACTGTCAGCATGTTACATTCAATACAACATCGAACTCCATCGTGGTGGAGGACTCGCCCATCGTATTATGAACCGCGCCTAGACTACCGAGTTTATGGGTACACAAGGAACCATGGAAGGTAACCCACATCCCTTGACCCCGCGGTTCAGCACACCGTGGGTGTAAGCACATGAAAAATGAGACCTATAACCTAAAACGAGCGTAACTTTTGCGTCCGTTGTCCGTTCGGGGCATACTTTTTTTTCTTGAAAGCTTGCGGCGAGGCCAATACCGGCAAAAAGAGAAATTCAAGGAGTAGAATAGTATATAATTTTTTACAAAATCAATACTTCCCTATGGTTAACATACTGCCCTGAATACCTTCTACTGCCAGCATGTTACATTCAATACAGTGTCGAACTCCATCGTGGTGGAGGACTTGCCCACCGTATCATGAACCGCGCCTAGACTACCGAGTTTGTGGGTACACAAGCAACCATGTAAGGCAACCCACATCCCTCGGCCATGCGGTTCAGCACACTATGTGTGTAAGCACACAAAAAATAAGACCTATAACCTAAAACGATCGTAACTTTTGCGTCCGTTGTCTCTTCAGGGCATACTTTTTTTCTAGAAACCTTGCGACGAGGCCAATACCGACAAAAAGCAAAAATCAAAGAGTAGAATGGTATATAATTTTTTATAAAATAAATACTTCACTATGGTTAAGATATTGCCCCGAATACCTCCAACTGCCAGCATGTTTCATTCAATACAGTGTTGAACTCCATCGTCGTGGAGGACTCGCCACCCGTATCATGAACCGTTTCTAGACTACCGAGTTTATGGGTACAAAAGGAACCATGGAAGGTAACCCACATCTCTCGGTCACGCGGTTCAGTACACCTTGGGTAAGCACATGAAAAAGGAGACCTATAACCTAAAACGAGCATAACTTTTGCATCCGTTGTCCGATTGGGACATACTTTTTTTTCTAGAAACCTCTCGACGAGGCCAACACCGACAAAAAGAGAAATTCAAAGAGTAGAATAGTATATAATTTTTTGTAAAATAAGTACTTCCCTATGGTTAAGATACTGCCCTGAATACCTCCTACTGCCAGCATGTTACATTCAATACAACATCGAACTCCATTATGGTGGAGGACTCGCCCATCGTATCATGAACCACGCCTAGACTACCGAGTTTATGCACACAAGGAACCATGGAAGGTAATTCACATCCCTCGACCACGCGGTTCAGCACACCGTGCGTGTAAGCACATGAAAAATGAGACCTGTAACCTAAAACGAGCGTAACTTTTGCGTCCGTTGTCCGTTCGAGGCATACTTTTTTTCTACAAAGCTTGTGGCGAGGCCAATATCGGCAAAAAGAGAAATTCGAGGAGTAAAATAGTATATAATTTTTTGTAAAATAAATACTTCCCTATGGTTAAGGTACTGCCCCGAATACCTCCTACTGCCAGTATGTTACATTCTATACAGTGTCAAACTCCATCGTCATGGAGGACTCGCCCCCTGTATCATGAACCGCGTCTAGACTACCAAGTTTATGGGTACACAAGGAACCATGGAAGGTAACACACATCCCTCGGCCACGCGGTTCAGCACACCTTGGGTGTAAGCACACGAAAAAGGAGACCTATAACCTAAAACGAGCATAACTTTTGCATCCGTTGTCCGATTGGGGCATACTTTTTTTTTCTAGAAAGCTCTCGGCAAGGACAACACCGACAAAAAGAGATATTCAAAGAGTAGAATAGTATATAACTTTTTACAAAATAAGTACTTCCCTATGGTTAAGATACTGTCCTGAATACCTCCTACTGTCAGCATGTTACATTCAATACAACATCGAACTCCATCGTGGTGGAGGACTCGCCCATCGTATCATGAACCGTGCCTAGACTACCGAGTTTATGGGTACACAAGAAACCATGGAAGGTAACCCACATCCCTTGACCCCGCGGTTCAGCACACCGTGGGTGTAAGCACATGAAAAATGAGACCTATAACCTAAAACGAGCGTAACTTTTGCGTCCGTTGTCCGTTCGGGGCATACTTTTTTTTCTTGAAAGCTTGCGGCGAGGCCAATACCGGCAAAAAGAGAAATTCAAGGAGTAGAATAGTATATAATTTTTTACAAAATCAATACTTCCCTATGGTTAACATACTGCCCTGAATACCTTCTACTGCCAGCATGTTACATTCAATACAGTGTCGAACTCCATCGTGGTGGAGGACTTGCCCACCGTATCATGAACCGCGCCTAGACTACCGAGTTTATGGGTACACAAGGAACCATGGAAGGTAACCCACATCCCTTGACCCCGCGGTTCAGCACACCGTGGGTGTAAGCACATGAAAAATGAGACCTATAACCTAAAACGAGCGTAACTTTTGCGTCCGTTGTCCGTTCGGGGCATACTTTTTTTTCTTGAAAGCTTGCGGCGAGGCCAATACCGGCAAAAAGAGAAATTCAAGGAGTAGAATAGTATATAATTTTTTACAAAATCAATACTTCCCTATGGTTAACATACTGCCCTGAATACGTTCTACTGCCAGCATGTTACATTCAATACAGTGTCGAACTCCATCGTGGTGGAGGACTTGCCCACCGTATCATGAACCGCGCCTAGACTACCGAGTTTGTGGGTACACAAGCAACCATGTAAGGCAACCCACATCCCTCGGCCATGCGGTTCAGCATACTATGTGTGTAAGCACACAAAAAATAACACCTATAACCTAAAACGATCGTAACTTTTGCGTCCGTTGTCTCTTCAGGGCATACTTTTTTTCTAGAAACCTTGCGACGAGGCCAATACCGACAAAAAGCAAAAATCAAAGAGTAGAATGGTATATAATTTTTTATAAAATAAATACTTCCCTATGGTTAAGATATTGCCCCGAATACCTCCAACTGCCAGCATGTTTCATTCAATACAGTGTTGAACTCCATCGTCGTGGAGGACTCGCCACCCGTATCATGAACCGTTTCTAGACTACCGAGTTTATGGGTACAAAAGGAACCATGGAAGGTAACCCACATCTCTCGGTCACGCGGTTCAGTACACCTTGGGTAAGCACATGAAAAAGGAGACCTATAACCTAAAACGAGCATAACTTTTGCATCCGTTGTCCGATTGGGACATACTTTTTTTTCTAGAAACCTCTCGACGAGGCCAACACCGACAAAAAGAGAAATTCAAAGAGTAGAATAGTATATAATTTTTTGTAAAATAAGTACTTCCCTATGGTTAAGATACTGCCCTGAATACCTCCTACTGCCAGCATGTTACATTCAATACAACATCGAACTCCATTATGGTGGAGGACTCGCCCATCGTATCATGAACCACGCCTAGACTACCGAGTTTATGCACACAAGGAACCATGGAAGGTAATTCACATCCCTCGACCACGCGGTTCAGCACACCGTGCGTGTAAGCACATGAAAAATGAGACCTGTAACCTAAAACGAGCGTAACTTTTGCGTCCGTTGTCCGTTCGAGGCATACTTTTTTTCTACAAAGCTTGTGGCGAGGCCAATATCGGCAAAAAGAGAAATTCGAGGAGTAAAATAGTATATAATTTTTTGTAAAATAAATACTTCCCTATGGTTAAGGTACTGCCCCGAATACCTCCTACTGCCAGTATGTTACATTCTATACAGTGTCAAACTCCATCGTCATGGAGGACTCGCCCCCTGTATCATGAACCGCGTCTAGACTACCAAGTTTATGGGTACACAAGGAACCATGGAAGGTAACACACATCCCTCGGCCACGCGGTTCAGCACACCTTGGGTGTAAGCACACGAAAAAGGAGACCTATAACCTAAAACGAGCATAACTTTTGCATCCGTTGTCCGATTGGGGCATACTTTTTTTTTCTAGAAAGCTCTCGGCAAGGACAACACCGACAAAAAGAGATATTCAAAGAGTAGAATAGTATATAACTTTTTACAAAATAAGTACTTCCCTATGGTTAAGATACTGTCCTGAATACCTCCTACTGTCAGCATGTTACATTCAATACAACATCGAACTCCATCGTGGTGGAGGACTCGCCCATCGTATCATGAACCGTGCCTAGACTACCGAGTTTATGGATACACAAGAAACCATGGAAGGTAACCCACATCCCTCGACCACGCGGTTCAGTACACCGTGGGTGTAAGCACATGAAAAATGAGACCTGTAACCTAAAACGAGCGTAACTTTTGCATCCGTTGTCCGATTGGGGCATACTTTTTTTTCTAGAAACCTCTCGACGAGGCCAACACCGACAAAAAGCAAATTTCAAAGAGTAGATTAGTATATAATTTTTTACAAAATAAATAATTCCCTATGGTTAAGATACTGCCCTGAATACCTCCTACTGCGAGCATGTTACATTCAATACAACATCGAACTCCATGATGGTGGAGGACTCGCCCATCGTATTATGAACCGCGCCTAGACTACCGAGTTTATGGGTACACAAGGAACCATGGAAGGTAACCCACATCCCTTGACCCCGCGGTTCAGCACACCGTGGGTGTAAGCACATGAAAAATGAGACCTATAACCTAAAACGAGCGTAACTTTTGCGTCCGTTGTCCGTTCGGGGCATACTTTTTTTTCTTGAAAGCTTGCGGCGAGGCCAATACCGGCAAAAAGAGAAATTCAAGGAGTAGAATAGTATATAATTTTTTACAAAATCAATACTTCCCTATGGTTAACATATTGCCCTGAATACCTTCTACTGCCAGCATGTTACATTCAATACAGTGTCGAACTCCATCGTGGTGGAGGACTTGCCCACCGTATCATGAACCGCGCCTAGACTACCGAGTTTGTGGGTACACAAGCAACCATGTAAGGCAACCCACATCCCTCGGCCATGCGGTTCAGCACACTATGTGTGTAAGCACACAAAAAATAAGACCTATAACCTAAAACGATCGTAACTTTTGCGTCCGTTGTCTCTTCAGGGCATACTTTTTTTCTAGAAACCTTGCGACGAGGCCAATACCGTCAAAAAGCAAAAATCAAAGAGTAGAATAGTATATAATTTTTTATAAAATAAATACTTCCCTATGGTTAAGATACTGCCGTGAATACCTCTAACTGCCAGCATGTTACATTCAATACAACGTCGAACTCCATCGTCATGGAGGACTCGCCCCCTGTATCATGAACCGCGTCTGGACTACCAAGTTTATGGGTACACAAGGAACCATGGAAGGTAACCCACATCCCTCGGCCATGCGGTTCAGTACACCTTGGGTGTAAGCACATAAAAAAGTTGACCTATAACCTAAAACGAGCATAACTTTTGCATCCGTTGTCCGATTGGGGCATACTTTTTTTTCTAGAAACCTCTCAACGAGGCCAACACCGACAAAAATAGAAATTCAAAGAGTAGAATAGTATACAATTTTTTACAAAATAAGTACTTCCCTATGGTTAAGATACTGCCCTGAATACCTCCTACTGCCAGCATGTTACATTCAATACAACATCGAACTCCATCTTGGTGGAGGACTCGCCCATCGTATCATGAACCACGCCTAGACTACCGAGTTTATGGGTACACAAGGAACCATGGAAGGTAACCCACATCCCTCGACCACGCGGTTCAGCACACCATGGGTCTAAGCACATGAAAAATGAGACATGTAACCTAAAACGAGCGTAACTTTTGCGTCCGTTGTCCGTTCGAGGCATACTTTTTTTCTACAAAGCTTGCAGCGAGGCCAATATCGGCAAAAAGAGAAATTCAAGGAGTAAAATAGTATATAATTTTTTATAAAATAAATACTTCCCTATGGTTAAGATACTGCCCTGAATACCTCCTTCTGCCAGCATGTTACATTCAATACAACGTCGAACTCCATCGTCATGGAGGACTCGCCCCCTGTATCATGAACCGCGTCTGGACTACCAAGTTTATGGGTACACAAGGAACCATGGAAGGTAACCCACATCCCTCGGCCACATGGTTCAGCACACCTTGGGTGTAAGCACACGAAAAAGGAGACCTATAACATAAAACGAGCATAACTTTTTGATCCGTTGTGCAATTGGGGCAGACTTTTTTTCCTGGAAAGCTCTAGGCGAGGCCAACACCGACAAAAAGAGATATTCAAAGAGTAGAATAGTATATATTTTTTTACAAAATAAGTAGTTCCCTATGGTTAAGCTACTGTCCTGAATACCTCCTACTGTCAGCATGTTACATTCAATACAACATCAAACTCCATCGTGGTGGACTCGCCCATTGTATCATGAACCGCGCCTAGACTACCGAGTTTATGGGTACACAAGGAACCATGGAAGGTAACCCACATCCCTCGACCACGCAGTTCAGCACACCGTGGGTGTAAGCACATGAAAAATGAGACCTGTAACCTAAAACAAGCGTAACTTTTGCGTCCGTTGTCCGTTCGGGGCATACTTTTTTTCTAGAAAGCTTGCGGTGAGGCCAATACCGACAAAAAGCAAATTTCAAAGAGTAGGTTAGTATATAATTTTTTACAAAATAAATACTTCCCTATGGTTAAGATACTGCCCTAAATACCTCCTACTGCCAGCATGTTACATTCAATACAACGTCGAACTCCATCGTGGTGGAGGACTCGCCCACCGTATCATGAACCGCGCCTAGACTATCAAGTTTATGGGTACACAAGCAACCATGGACGATAACCCACATCCCTTGGCCACGCGGTTCAGCACACCGTGGGTGTAAGCACATGAAAAATGAGACCTATAACCTAAAACGAGCGTAACTTTTGCATCCGTTGTTCGTTCGGGGCATACTTTTTTTCTAGAAAGCTTGCGGCGAGGCCAATACCGGCAAAAAGAGAAATTCAAGGAGTAAAATAGTATATAATTTTGTACAAAATCAATACTTCCCTATGGTTAAGATACTGACCCGAGTACCTTCTACTGCCAGCATGTTACATTCAATACAGCGTCGAACTCCATCGTGGTGGAGGACTGGCCCACTGTATCTTGAACTGCGCCTAGACAACCGAGTTTGTGGGTACACAAGCAACCATGGACAGTAACCCACATCCCTTGGCCACGCGGTTCAGCACACCGTGGGTGTAAGCACATGAAAAATGAGACCTATAACATAAAACGAGCGTAACTTTTGCGTCCGTTGTCCGTTTGGGGCATACTTTTTTTCTAGAAAGCTTGCGGCAAGGCCAATACCGGCAAAAAGAGAAATTCAAGGAGTAGAATAGTATATATTTTTTTACAAAATAAATACTTCCCTATGGTTAAGATACTGCCCCGAATACCTCCTACTGCCAGCATGTTACATTCAATACAGCGTGGAACTCCATCGTGGTGGAGGACTTGCCCACCGTATCATGAACCGCGCCTAGACTACAGAGTTTGTGGGTACACTAGCAACCATGTAAGGTAACCCACATCCCTCAGCCACGCGGTTCAGCACACCATGTGTGTAAGCACACAAAAAATGAGACCTATAACCTAAAACGAGCGTAACTTTTGCATCCGTTGTCCGATTGGGGCATACTTTTTTTCTAGAAAGCTTGCGACGAGGCCAATACAGACAAAAAGCAAAATTCAAAGAGTAGAATAGTATATTTTTTTTAAAACAAATACTTCCCTATGGTTAAGATATAGCCCCGAATACCTCCAACTACCAGCATGTCTCATTCAATACAGTGTCGAACTCCATTGTCGTGGAGGACTCGCCCCCCGTATCATGAACCATGTCTACACTACCGAGTTTATGGGTACACAAGGAACCATGGAAGGTGACCCACATCCCTCGGCCACGCGGTTCAGTACACCTTGGGTGCAAGCACATGAAAAAGGAGACCTATAACCTAATACGAGCATAACTTTTGCATCCGTTGTCCGATTGGGGCATATTTTTTTTTTCTAGAAAGCTCTCGACGAGGCCAACACCGACAAAAAGAGAGATTCAAAGAGTACAATAGTATATAATTTTTTACAAAATAAGAACTTCCCTATGGTTAAGATACTGCCCTGAATACCTCCTACTGCCAGCATGTTACATTCAATACAACGTCGAACTCCATCGTGGTGGAGGACTCGCCCATCGTATCATGAACCGCGCCTAGACTAATGAGTTTATGGGTACACAAGGAACCATGGAAGGTAACCCACATCCCTCGGCCACGTGGTTCAGCACACCGTATGTGTAAGCACATGAAAAATGAGACCTGTAACCTAAAACGAGCATAACTTTTGCGTCCGTTGTCCGTTCGGGGCATACTTTTTTTCTAGAAAGCTTGCGGTGAGGCCAATATCGGCAAAAAGAGAAATTCAAGGAGTAGAATAGTATATAATTTTTTATAAAATAAATACTTCCCTATGGTTAAGATACTGCCCCGAATACCTCCTACTGCCAGCATGTTACATTCAATACAACGTCGAACTCCATCGTGGTGGAGGACTCGCCCAACGTATCATGAACCGCGCCTAGACTACCGAGTTTGTGGGTACACAAGGAACCATGGATGGTAACCCACATGCCTCGGCCACGCGGTTCAGCACACCGTGTGTGTAAGCACACGAGAAATGAGACCTGTAAACCTAAAACGAGCGTTACTTTTGTGTCCGTTGTCCGTTCGGGGCATACTTTTTTTCTAGAAAGCTTGCGGTGAGGCCAATACCGAGAAAAAGCGAAATTCAAAGAGTAGAATAGTATATAATTTTTTATAAAATAAATACTTCCCTATGGTTAAGGTACTGCCCCGAATACCTCCTACTGCCAGCATGTTACATTCAATACAGTGTCAAACTCCATCATCATGGAGGACTCGCCCCCGTATCATGAACCGCGCCTAGACTACCGAGTTTATGGGTACACAAGGAACGAAGGAAGGTAACCCACATCCCTCGGCCACGTGGTTCAGCATACCTTGGGTGTAAGCACACGAAAAAGGAGACATATAACCTACAATGAGCATAATTTTGCATCCATTGTCCGATTGGGGCTTACTTTTTTTCTAGAAAGCTCTCGGCGAGGCCGACACCGACAAAAAGTGAAATTCAAAGTGTAGAATAGTATATAATTTTTACAAAATAAATATTTCCCTATGGTTAAGATACTACCCCAAATACCTTCTACTGCCAGCATGTTACATTCAATACAACATCAAATTTTATTGTGGTGCAGGACTCGCCCATCGTATCATGAACCGCACCTAGACTACCGAGTTTATGGGTACACAAGGAATCATGGAAGGTAACCCACATCCCTCGGCCATGTGGTTTTGCACACCTTGGGTGTAAGCAGACGAAAAAGGAGACCTATAACCTAAAACAAGCATAACATTATCATCCGTTGTCCGATTGGGGCATACTTTTTTTTCTAGATAGCTTGCAGCGAGGCCAACTCTGACAAAAAGCAAAATTCAAAGAGTACAATAGTATATAATTTTTTACAAAATAAATACTTCCCTACGGTTAAGATACTGCCCCGAATACCTCCTACTGCCAGCATGTTACATTCAATACAGCGTCGAACTCCATCGTGGTGGAGGACTCGCCTACCGTATCATGAATCACGCCTTGACTACTGAGTTTATGGGTACACAAGGAACCATAGAAGGTAACCCACATCCCCTGGCCATGCTGTTCATCACACCGTGGGTGTAAGCACATGAAAAATGAGACCTATAACCTAAAACGAGCGTAACTTTTGCGTCCGATGTCCAATCGGGGCATAATTTTTTTCTAGAAAGCTTGCCGCGAGGCCAATACCGGCAAAAAGAGAAATTCAAGGAGTAGAATAGTATATAATTTTTACAAAATAAATACTTCCCTATGGTTAAGATACTGCCCCGAATACCTCCTACTGCCAGCATGTTACATTCAATACAACATCGAACTTTATCATGGTGCAGAACTCGCCCATCGTATCATGAACCGCGCCTAGACTACCGAGTTTGTGGATACACAAAGAAACATGGAAGGTAACCCACATCACTTGGCCACACGGTTCAGCACACCGGGTGTGTAAGCACACGAAAAATGAGACCTGTAACCTAAAACGAGCGTAACTTTTGCGTCCGTTGTCCGTTCGAAGCATACTTTTTTCTAGAAAGCTTATGGCGAGGCCAATACCGACAAAAAGCAAAATTCAAAGAGTAGAATAGTATGTAATTTTTTACAAAATAAAAACTTCCCTATGGTTAAGATACTGCCCCGAATATCTCCCACTGCCAGCATGTTATATTCAATACAGCGTCGAACTCCATCGTCGTGGAGGACTCACCCACCGTATCGTGATCCGCGCCTAGACTATCGAGTTTATGGGTACACAAGGAACCATGGAAGGTAACCCACATCCCTCAGCCACGCGGTTCAGCACACCGTGTGTGTAAGCACACGAAAAATGAGACCTATAACCTAAAATGAGCATAACTTTTGCATCCGTTGTCCAATTGGGGCATACATTTTTTTCTAGAAAGCGCTCGGCGAGGCCAACACCGAAAAAAAGCGAAATTCAAGAGTAGAATAGTATATAATTTTTACAAATAAATATATCCCTATGGTTAAGATACTACCCCAAATACCTCCCACTGCGAGCATGTTACATTCAATACAACAGCGAAACTTATCGTGGTGCAGGACTCACCCACCGTATCATGATCCGCGCCTAGACTATCGAGTTTATGGGTACACAAGGAACCATGGAAGGTAACCCACATCCCTCAGCCACGCGTTCAGCACACCGTGTGTGTAAGCACACGAAAATGAGACCTATAACCTAAAATGAGCATAACTTTTGCATCCGTTGTCCAATTGGGGCATACTTTTTTCTAGAAAGAGCGCTCGGCGAGGCCAACACCGAAAAAAGCGAAATTCAAAGAGTAGAATAGTATATAATTTTTTACAAAATAAATATATCCCTATGGTTAGATACTACCCCAAATACCTCCCACTGCGAGAATGTTACATTCAATACAACATCGAAATTTATCGTGGTGCAGGACTCGCCCATCATATCATGATCCGCGCCTAGACTATCGAGTTTATGGATACACAAGGAACCATGGAAGGTAACCCACATCCCTCGGCCATGCGGTTCAGCACACCTTGGGTGTAAGCACACGAAAAAGGAGACCTATAACCTAAAACGAGCATAACTTTTGCATCCGTTGTCCGATTGGGGCATACTTTTTTTTTCTAGAAAGCTCTCGGCGAGGCCAACACCGACAAAAAGCGAATTCAAAGAGTAGAATAGTATATAATTTTTACAAAATAAATACTTCCCTATGGTTAAGATACTGCCCCTGAATACCTCCTACTGCCAGCATGTTACATTCAATACAACATCGAACTCCATCGTGGTGGAGGACTCGCCCATCGTATCATGATACCGCGCCTAGACTACCGAGTTTATGGGTACACAAGGAACCATGGAAGGTAACCCACATCCCTCAGCCACGCGGTTCAGCACACCGTGTGTGTAAGCACACGAAAAATGAGACCTATAACCTAAAATGAGCATAACTTTTGCATCCGTTGTCCAATTGGGGCATACATTTTTTTCTAGAAAGCGCTCGGCGAGGCCAACACCGAAAAAAGCGAAATTCAAAGAGTAGAATAGTATATAATTTTTACAAAATAAATATATCCCTATGGTTAGATACTACCCCAAATACCTCCCACTGCGAGAATGTTACATTCAATACAACATCGAAATTTATCGTGGTGCAGGACTCGCCCATCATATCATGATCCGCGCCTAGACTATCGAGTTTATGGATACACAAGGAACCATGGAAGGTAACCCACATCCCTCGGCCATGCGGTTCAGCACACCTTGGGTGTAAGCACACGAAAAAGGAGACCTATAACCTAAAATGAGCATAACTTTTGCATCCGTTGTCCAATTGGGGCATACATTTTTTTCTAGAAAGCTTGCAGCGAGGCCAACTCGACAAAAAGCAAATTCAAAGAGTAGAATAGTATATAATTTTTTACAAATAAATACTTCCCTATGGTTAAGATACTGCCCCGAATACCTCCTACTGCCAGCATGTTACATTCAATACACGTCGAACTCCATCGTGGTGGAGGACTCGCCCACCGTATCATGAATCCGCGCCTAGACTACGAGTTTATGGGTACACAAGGAACCATGGAAGGTAACCCACATCCCTCGGCCACGCGGTTCAGCACACCGTGTGTGTAAGCACACTGAAAAATGAGACCTATAACCTAAAACGAGCATAACTTTTGCGTCCGTTGTCCATTCGGGGCATACATTTTTTTCTAGAAAGCTTGCCGGCGAGGCCAATACCGCAAAAAAGCGAAATTCAAAGAGTAGAATAGTATATAATTTTTACAAAATAAATACTTCCCTATGGTTAAGATACTGCCCCGAATACCTCCTACTGCCAGCATGTTACATTCAATACAACATCGAAATTTATCGTGGTGCAGGAGTCGCCCATCATATCATGATCCGCGCCTAGACTATCGAGTTTACGGATACACAAGGAACCATGGAAGGTAACCCACATCCCTCGGCCATGCGGTTCAGCACACCTTGGGTGTAAGCACACGAAAAAGGAGACCTATAACCTAAAACAAGCATGACTTTTGCATCCGTTGTCCGATTGGGGCATACTTTTTTTCTAGAAAGCTCTTGGTGAGGCCAACATCGACAAAAAGCAAATTTCAAAGAGTAGAATAGTATATAATTTTTTACAAAATAAATACTTCCCTATGGTTAAGATACTGCCCTGAATACCTCCTACTGCCAGTATGTTGCATTCAATACAACATCGAACTCCATCGTGGTGGAGGACTCGCCAATCGTATCATGAACCGCGCTTAGACTACCGAGTTTATGGGTACACAAGGAACCATGGATGGTAACCCACATCCCTCAGCCACGCGGTTCAGCACACCGTGTTTGTAAGCTCACGAAAAAGGAGACCTATAACCTAAAATGAGCGTAACTTTTGCGTCCGTTGTCTGTTCGGGGCATACTTTTTTTTTCTAGAAAGCTTGCGACGAGGCCAATACTGACAAAAAGCTAAATTCAAAGAGTAGAATAGTATATAATTTTTTATAAAATAAATACTTCCCTATGGTTAAGATACTGCCCCGAATACCTCCTACTGCCAGCATGTTACATTCAATACAACGTCGAACTCCATCGTGGTAGAGGACTCGTCCATCGTATCATGAACCGTGCCTAGACTAATGAGTTTATGGGTACATAAGGAACCATGGAAGGTAACCCACATCCCTCGGCCACGCGGTTCAGCACACCGTATGTGTAAGCACATGAAAAATGAGACCTGTAACCTAAAACGAGCATAACTTTTGCGTCCGTTATCCGTTCGGGGCATACTTTTTTTCTAGAAAGCTTGCGGTGAGGCCAATATCGACAAAAAGCAAATTTCAAAGAGTAGAATAGTATATAATTTTTTATAAAATAAATACTTCCCTATGGTTAAGATACTGCCCTGAATACCTCCTACTGCCAGCATGTTACATTCAATACAACGTCGAACTCCATCGTGGTGGAGGACTCGCCCACCGTATCATGAACCGCGCCTAGACTACCGAGTTTGTCGGTACACTAGGAACCATGGAAGGTAACCCACATCCCTCGGCCACGCGGTTCAGCACACCGTGTGTGTAAGCACAAGAAAAATGAGACCTATAAACCTAAAATGAGCATTACTTTTGTGTCCGTTGTCCGTTCGGGGCATACTTTTTTTTCTAGAAAGCTTGCGGTGAGGCCAATACCGACAAAAAGCGAAATTCAAAGAGTAGAATAGTATATAATTTTTTATAAAATAAATACTTCTCTATGGTTAAGATACTGCCCCGAATACCTCCTACTGCCAGCATGTGACATTCAATACTAGTGTCGAACTCCATCATCGTGGAGGACTCACCCCCCGTATCATGAACTGCGTCTAGACTACCGAGTTTATGGGTACACAAGGAACCATGGAAGGTAACCCACATCCCTCGGCCACGCGGTTCAGCACACCTTGGGTGTAAGCACATGAAAAAGGAGACCTATAACCTAAAACGAGCATAACTTTTGCATCCGTTGTCCGATTGGGGCATACTTTTTTTTAAGAAAGCTCTCGGCAAGGCCAACACCGACAAAAAGCAAAATTCAAAGAGAAGAATAGTATATAATTTTTTACAAAATAAATACTTCCCTATGGTTAAGATACTGTCCTGAATACCCCCTACTGCCAGCATGTTACATTCAATACAACTTTGAGCTCCATCGTGGTGGAAGACTCGCCCATCGTATCATGAACCGTGCCTAGACTACCGGGTTTATGGGTAGACAAGGAACCATGGAAGGTAACCCACATCCCTTCGCCATGCGGTTCAGCACACCGTGTGTGTAAGCACACGAAAAATGAGACCTATAACCTAAAAGAGCGTAACTTTTGCGTCCGTTGTCCGATTCGGGGCATACTTTTTTTTCTAGAAAGCTTGCGGCGAGGCCAATACCGACAAAAAGCGAATTCAAAGAGTAGAATAGTATATAATTTTTTACAAAATAAATACTTCCCTATGGTTAAGATACTGCCCCGAATACCTCCTACTTCTAGCATGTTACATTCAATACAACGTCGAACTCCATCGTGGTGGAGGACTCGCCCACCGTATCATGAACCGCGCCTAGACTACCGAGTTTATGGGTACACAAGGAACCATGGAAGGTAACCCACATCCCTCGGCCATGCGGTTCAGCACACCGTGTGTGTAAGCACACGAAAAATGAGACCCTATAACCTAAAACGAGCGTAACTTTTGCGTCCGTTGTCCATTCGGGGCATACTTTTTTTTCTAGAAAGCTTGCGGTGAGGCCAATACCGACAAAAAGAAAATTCAAAGAGTAGAATAGTATATAATTTTTATAAAATAAATACTTCCCTATAGTTAAGATACTACCCTAAATACCTCCTACTGTCAGCATGTTACATTCAATACAGCGTCGAAACCCATCGTCGTGGAGGACTCACCCACCGTATCATGAACCGCGCCTAAACTACCGAGTTTATGGGTACACAAGAACCATGGAAGGTAACCCACATCCCTCGGACACGCGGTTCAGCACACTGTGTGCGTAAGCCAATGAAAAGTGGGACCTGTAACCTAAAACGACCGTGTACTTTTGCGTCCGTTGTCCGTTCGGGGCATACTTTTTTTTCTAGAAAGCTTGCAGCGAGACCAATACCGAAAAAAGCAAAATTCAAAGAGTAGAAGAGTATATAATTTTTTATAGAATAAATACTTCCCTATGGTTAAGATATTGCCCCGAATATCTCCCACTGCCAGCATGTTACATCCAATACAGCGTCGAACTCCATTGTCATGGAGGACTCACCCACCGTATCATGAACCGCGCCTAGACTATCGAGTTTATGGGTACACAAGGAACCATGGAAGGTAACCCACATCCCTCGGCCATGCGGTTCAGCACACCTTGGGTGTAAGCACATGAAAAAGGAGACCTATAACCTAAAACGAGCATAACTTTTGCATCCGTTGTCCGATTGGGGCATACTTTTTTTCTAGAAAGCTCTCGGCAAGGCCAACACCGACAAAAAGCAAAATTCAAAGAGAAGAATAGTATATAATTTTTTACAAAATAAATACTTCCCTATGGTTAAGATACTGTCCTGAATACCCCCTACTCCCAGCATGTTACATTCAATACAACGTTGAGCTCCATCGTGGTGGAAGGCTCGCCCATCGTATCATGAACCGTGCCTAGACTACCGGATTTATGGGTAGACAAGGAACCATGGAAGGTAACCCACATCCCTTCGCCATGCGGTTCAGCACACCGTGTGTGTAAGCACACGAAAAATGAGACCTGTAACCTAAAAGGAGCGTAACTTTTGCGTCCGTTGTCCATTCGGGGCATAATTTTTTTCTAGAAAGCTGGCGGCGAGGCCAATACCGACAAAAAGCGAATTTCAAAGAGTAGAATAGAATATAATTTTTCATAAAATAAATACTTCCCTATGGTTAAGATATTGCCCCGAATATCTCCCACTGCCAGCATGTTACATTCAATACAGCGTCGAACTCCATTGTCATGGAGGACTCACCCACCGTATCATGAACCGCGCCTAGACTACCGAGTTTATGGGTACACAAGGAACCATGAAAGGTAACCCACATCCCTCGGCCACGTGGTTCAGCACACCTTGGGTGTAAGCACGTGAAAAAGGAGACATATAACCTAAAATGAGCAAAACTTTTGCATCCGTTGTCCGATTGGGGCTTACTTTTTTTTCTAGAAAGGTCTCGGCGAGGCCGACACCGATAAAAAGCAAATTGAAAGGGTAGAATAGTATATAATTTTTACAAAATAATTACTTCCCTATGGTTAAGATACTGCCCCGAATACCTCCTACTGCCAGCATGTTACATTCAATACAACATCGAACTTTATCGTGGTGCAGGACTCGCCCACCGTATCATGAACTGCGCCTAGACTACCGAGTTTATGGTTACACAAGGAACCATGGAAGGTAACCCACATCCCTCGGCCACGCGGTTCAGCACACCGTGTGTGTTAGCACACAAAAAAGGAGACCTATAACCTAAAACAAGCATAACTTTTGCATCCGTTGTCTGATCGGGGCACACTTTGTTTTCTAGAAAGCTTGCGGTGAGGCCAACACCAACAAAAAGCAAAATTCAAAGAGTAGAATAGTATATAATTTTTTACAAAATAAATACTTCCCTATGGTTAAGATACTGCCCCGAATACCTCCTACTGCCAGCATGTTACATTCAATACAATGTCGAACTCCATCGTGGTGGAGGACTCGCCCATCGTATCATATACCGCGCCTAGACTACCGAGTTTATGAGTACACAAGGAACCATGGAAGGTAACCCACATCCCTCGGCCACGCGGTTCAGCACACCGTGTGTGTAAGCACACAAAAAATGAGACCTATAACCTAAAACTAGCATAACTTATCGTGGTGCAGGACTCGCCCATCGTATCATGAACCGCGCCTAGACTAATGAGTTTATGGGTACATAAGGAACCATGGAAGGTAACCCACATCCCTCGGCCACGCGGTTCAGCACACCGTATGTGTAAGCACATGAAAAATGAGACCTGTAACCTAAAACGAGCATAACTTTTGCGTCCGTTATCCGTTCGGGGCATACTTTTTTTCTAGAAAGCTTGCGGTGAGGCCAATATCGACAAAAAGCAAATTTCAAAGAGTAGAATAGTATATAATTTTTTATAAAATAAATACTTCCCTATGGTTAAGATACTGCCCTGAATACCTCCTACTGCCAGCATGTTACATTCAATACAACGTCGAACTCCATCGTGGTGGAGGACTCGCCCACCGTATCATGAACCGCGCCTAGACTACCGAGTTTATGGGTACACTAGGAACCATGGAAGGTAACCCACATCCCTCGGCCACGCGGTTCAGCACACCGTGTGTGTAAGCACAGAAAAATGAGACCTATAACCTAAAATGAGCATAACTTTTGCTGTCCGTTGTCCGTTCGGGGCATACTTTTTTTTCTAGAAAGCTTGCGGTGAGGCCAATACCGACAAAAAGCGAAATTCAAAGAGTAGAATAGTATATAATTTTTTATAAAATAAATACTTCTCTATGGTTAAGATACTGCCCCGAATACCTCCTACTGCCAGCATGTTACATTCAATACAATGTCGAACTCCATCGTGGTGGAGGACTCAGCCCCCGTATCATGAACCGCGCCTAGACTACCGAGTTTATGGGTACACAAGGAACCATGGAAGGTAACCCACATCCCTCGGCCACGCGGTTCAGCACACCTTGGGTGTAAGCACATGAAAAAGGAGACCTATAACCTAAAACGAGCATAACTTTTGCGTCCGTTGTCCGATTGGGGCATACTTTTTTTTAAGAAAGCTCTCGGCAAGGCCAACACCGACAAAAGACAAATTCAAAGAGAAGAATAGTATATAATTTTTTACAAAATAATTCGAGGAGTAAAATAGTATATAATTTTTTGTAAAATAAATACTTCCCTATGGTTAAGGTACTGCCCCGAATACCTCCTACTGCCAGTATGTTACATTCTATACAGTGTCAAACTCCATCGTCATGGAGGACTCGCCCCCTGTATCATGAACCGCGTCTAGACTACCAAGTTTATGGGTACACAAGGAACCATGGAAGGTAACACACATCCCTCGGCCACGCGGTTCAGCACACCTTGGGTGTAAGCACACGAAAAAGGAGACCTATAACCTAAAACGAGCATAACTTTTGCATCCGTTGTCCGATTGGGGCATACTTTTTTTTTCTAGAAAGCTCTCGGCAAGGACAACACCGACAAAAAGAG
The DNA here is from genome assembly GCA_032690845.1 of Eleusine coracana subsp. coracana. NCBI lineage: Eukaryota > Viridiplantae > Streptophyta > Magnoliopsida > Poales > Poaceae > Eleusine > Eleusine coracana. Next base: position 63,175 of record MU847469.1, on the reverse strand, counting down.
ATATTCAAAGAGTAGAATAGTATATAACTTTTTACAAAATAAGTACTTCCCTATGGTTAAGATACTGTCCTGAATACCTCCTACTGTCAGCATGTTACATTCAATACAACATCGAACTCCATCGTGGTGGAGGACTCGCCCATCGTATCATGAACCGTGCCTAGACTACCGAGTTTATGGATACACAAGAACCATGGAAGGTAACCCACATCCCTCGACCACGCGGTTCAGTACACCGTGGGTGTAAGCACATGAAAAATGAGACCTGTAACCTAAAACGAGCGTAACTTTTGCATCCGTTGTCCGATTGGGGCATACTTTTTTTTCTAGAAACCTCTCGACGAGGCCAACACCGACAAAAAGCAAATTTCAAAGAGTAGATAGTATATAATTTTTTACAAAATAAATAATTCCCTATGGTTAAGATACTGCCCTGAATACCTCCTACTGCGAGCATGTTACATTCAATACAACATCGAACTCCATGATGGTGGAGGACTCGCCCATCGTATTATGAACCGCGCCTAGACTACCGAGTTTATGGGTACACAAGGAACCATGGAAGGTAACCCACATCCCTTGACCCCGCGGTTCAGCACACCGTGGGTGTAAGCACATGAAAAATGAGACCTATAACCTAAAACGAGCGTAACTTTTGCGTCCGTTGTCCGTTCGGGGCATACTTTTTTTTCTTGAAAGCTTGCGGCGAGGCCAATACCGGCAAAAAGAGAAATTCAAGGAGTAGAATAGTATATAATTTTTTACAAAATCAATACTTCCCTATGGTTAACATATTGCCCTGAATACCTTCTACTGCCAGCATGTTACATTCAATACAGTGTCGAACTCCATCGTGGTGGAGGACTTGCCCACCGTATCATGAACCGCGCCTAGACTACCGAGTTTGTGGGTACACAAGCAACCATGTAAGGCAACCCACATCCCTCGGCCATGCGGTTCAGCACACTATGTGTGTAAGCACACAAAAAATAAGACCTATAACCTAAAACGATCGTAACTTTTGCGTCCGTTGTCTCTTCAGGGCATACTTTTTTTCTAGAAACCTTGCGACGAGGCCAATACCGTCAAAAAGCAAAAATCAAAGAGTAGAATAGTATATAATTTTTTATAAAATAAATACTTCCCTATGGTTAAGATACTGCCCGTGAATACCTCCTAACTGCCAGCATGTTACATTCAATACAACGTCGAACTCCATCGTCATGGAGGACTCGCCCCCTGTATCATGAACCGCGTCTGGACTACCAAGTTTATGGGTACACAAGGAACCATGGAAGGTAACCCACATCCCTCGGCCATGCGGTTCAGTACACCTTGGGTGTAAGCACATGAAAAAGTGAGACCTATAACCTAAAACGAGCATAACTTTTGCATCCGTTGTCCGATTGGGGCATACTTTTTTTTCTAGAAACCTCTCGACGAGGCCAACACCGACAAAAATAGAAATTCAAAGAGTAGAATAGTATACAATTTTTTACAAAATAAGTACTTCCCTATGGTTAAGATACTGCCCTGAATACCTCCTACTGCCAGCATGTTACATTCAATACAACATCGAACTCCATCTTGGTGGAGGACTCGCCCATCGTATCATGAACCACGCCTAGACTACCGAGTTTATGGGTACACAAGGAACCATGGAAGGTAACCCACATCCCTCGACCACGCGGTTCAGCACACCATGGGTCTAAGCACATGAAAAATGAGACATGTAACCTAAAACGAGCGTAACTTTTGCGTCCGTTGTCCGTTCGAGGCATACTTTTTTTCTACAAAGCTTGCAGCGAGGCCAATATCGGCAAAAAGAGAAATTCAAGGAGTAAAATAGTATATAATTTTTTATAAAATAAATACTTCCCTATGGTTAAGATACTGCCCTGAATACCTCCTTCTGCCAGCATGTTACATTCAATACAACGTCGAACTCCATCGTCATGGAGGACTCGCCCCCTGTATCATGAACCGCGTCTGGACTACCAAGTTTATGGGTACACAAGGAACCATGGAAGGTAACCCACATCCCTCGGCCACATGGTTCAGCACACCTTGGGTGTAAGCACACGAAAAAGGAGACCTATAACATAAAACGAGCATAACTTTTTGATCCGTTGTGCAATTGGGGCAGACTTTTTTTCCTGGAAAGCTCTAGGCGAGGCCAACACCGACAAAAAGAGATATTCAAAGAGTAGAATAGTATATATTTTTTTACAAAATAAGTAGTTCCCTATGGTTAAGCTACTGTCCTGAATACCTCCTACTGTCAGCATGTTACATTCAATACAACATCAAACTCCATCGTGGTGGACTCGCCCATTGTATCATGAACCGCGCCTAGACTACCGAGTTTATGGGTACACAAGGAACCATGGAAGGTAACCCACATCCCTCGACCACGCAGTTCAGCACACCGTGGGTGTAAGCACATGAAAAATGAGACCTGTAACCTAAACAAGCGTAACTTTTGCGTCCGTTGTCCGTTCGGGGCATACTTTTTTTCTAGAAAGCTTGCGGTGAGGCCAATACCGACAAAAAGCAAATTTCAAAGAGTAGGTTAGTATATAATTTTTTACAAAATAAATACTTCCCTATGGTTAAGATACTGCCCTAAATACCTCCTACTGCCAGCATGTTACATTCAATACAACGTCGAACTCCATCGTGGTGGAGGACTCGCCCACCGTATCATGAACCGCGCCTAGACTATCAAGTTTATGGGTACACAAGCAACCATGGACGATAACCCACATCCCTTGGCCACGCGGTTCAGCACACCGTGGGTGTAAGCACATGAAAAATGAGACCTATAACCTAAAACGAGCGTAACTTTTGCATCCGTTGTTCGTTCGGGGCATACTTTTTTTCTAGAAAGCTTGCGGCGAGGCCAATACCGGCAAAAAGAGAAATTCAAGGAGTAAAATAGTATATAATTTTGTACAAAATCAATACTTCCCTATGGTTAAGATACTGACCCGAGTACCTTCTACTGCCAGCATGTTACATTCAATACAGCGTCGAACTCCATCGTGGTGGAGGACTGGCCCACTGTATCTTGAACTGCGCCTAGACAACCGAGTTTGTGGGTACACAAGCAACCATGGACAGTAACCCACATCCCTTGGCCACGCGGTTCAGCACACCGTGGGTGTAAGCACATGAAAAATGAGACCTATAACATAAAACGAGCGTAACTTTTGCGTCCGTTGTCCGTTTGGGGCATACTTTTTTTCTAGAAAGCTTGCGGCAAGGCCAATACCGGCAAAAAGAGAAATTCAAGGAGTAGAATAGTATATATTTTTTTACAAAATAAATACTTCCCTATGGTTAAGATACTGCCCCGAATACCTCCTACTGCCAGCATGTTACATTCAATACAGCGTGGAACTCCATCGTGGTGGAGGACTTGCCCACCGTATCATGAACCGCGCCTAGACTACAGAGTTTGTGGGTACACTAGCAACCATGTAAGGTAACCCACATCCCTCAGCCACGCGGTTCAGCACACCATGTGTGTAAGCACACAAAAAATGAGACCTATAACCTAAAACGAGCGTAACTTTTGCATCCGTTGTCCGATTGGGGCATACTTTTTTTCTAGAAAGCTTGCGACGAGGCCAATACAGACAAAAAGCAAAATTCAAAGAGTAGAATAGTATATTTTTTTTAAAACAAATACTTCCCTATGGTTAAGATATAGCCCCGAATACCTCCAACTACCAGCATGTCTCATTCAATACAGTGTCGAACTCCATTGTCGTGGAGGACTCGCCCCCCGTATCATGAACCATGTCTACACTACCGAGTTTATGGGTACACAAGGAACCATGGAAGGTGACCCACATCCCTCGGCCACGCGGTTCAGTACACCTTGGGTGCAAGCACATGAAAAAGGAGACCTATAACCTAATACGAGCATAACTTTTGCATCCGTTGTCCGATTGGGGCATATTTTTTTTTCTAGAAAGCTCTCGACGAGGCCAACACCGACAAAAAGAGAGATTCAAAGAGTACAATAGTATATAATTTTTTACAAAATAAGAACTTCCCTATGGTTAAGATACTGCCCTGAATACCTCCTACTGCCAGCATGTTACATTCAATACAACGTCGAACTCCATCGTGGTGGAGGACTCGCCCATCGTATCATGAACCGCGCCTAGACTAATGAGTTTATGGGTACACAAGGAACCATGGAAGGTAACCCACATCCCTCGGCCACGTGGTTCAGCACACCGTATGTGTAAGCACATGAAAAATGAGACCTGTAACCTAAAACGAGCATAACTTTTGCGTCCGTTGTCCGTTCGGGGCATACTTTTTTTCTAGAAAGCTTGCGGTGAGGCCAATATCGGCAAAAAGAGAAATTCAAGGAGTAGAATAGTATATAATTTTTTATAAAATAAATACTTCCCTATGGTTAAGATACTGCCCCGAATACCTCCTACTGCCAGCATGTTACATTCAATACAACGTCGAACTCCATCGTGGTGGAGGACTCGCCCAACGTATCATGAACCGCGCCTAGACTACCGAGTTTGTGGGTACACAAGGAACCATGGATGGTAACCCACATGCCTCGGCCACGCGGTTCAGCACACCGTGTGTGTAAGCACACGAGAAATGAGACCTGTAAACCTAAAACGAGCGTTACTTTTGTGTCCGTTGTCCGTTCGGGGCATACTTTTTTTCTAGAAAGCTTGCGGTGAGGCCAATACCGAGAAAAAGCGAAATTCAAAGAGTAGAATAGTATATAATTTTTTATAAAATAAATACTTCCCTATGGTTAAGGTACTGCCCCGAATACCTCCTACTGCCAGCATGTTACATTCAATACAGTGTCAAACTCCATCATCATGGAGGACTCGCCCCCGTATCATGAACCGCGCCTAGACTACCGAGTTTATGGGTACACAAGGAACGAAGGAAGGTAACCCACATCCCTCGGCCACGTGGTTCAGCATACCTTGGGTGTAAGCACACGAAAAAGGAGACATATAACCTACAATGAGCATAATTTTGCATCCATTGTCCGATTGGGGCTTACTTTTTTTCTAGAAAGCTCTCGGCGAGGCCGACACCGACAAAAAGTGAAATTCAAAGTGTAGAATAGTATATAATTTTTACAAAATAAATATTTCCCTATGGTTAAGATACTACCCCAAATACCTTCTACTGCCAGCATGTTACATTCAATACAACATCAAATTTTATTGTGGTGCAGGACTCGCCCATCGTATCATGAACCGCACCTAGACTACCGAGTTTATGGGTACACAAGGAATCATGGAAGGTAACCCACATCCCTCGGCCATGTGGTTTTGCACACCTTGGGTGTAAGCAGACGAAAAAGGAGACCTATAACCTAAAACAAGCATAACATTATCATCCGTTGTCCGATTGGGGCATACTTTTTTTTCTAGATAGCTTGCAGCGAGGCCAACTCTGACAAAAAGCAAATTCAAAGAGTACAATAGTATATAATTTTTTACAAAATAAATACTTCCCTACGGTTAAGATACTGCCCCGAATACCTCCTACTGCCAGCATGTTACATTCAATACAGCGTCGAACTCCATCGTGGTGGAGGACTCGCCTACCGTATCATGAATCACGCCTTGACTACTGAGTTTATGGGTACACAAGGAACCATAGAAGGTAACCCACATCCCTGGCCATGCTGTTCATCACACCGTGGGTGTAAGCACATGAAAAATGAGACCTATAACCTAAAACGAGCGTAACTTTTGCGTCCGATGTCCAATCGGGGCATAATTTTTTTCTAGAAAGCTTGCCGCGAGGCCAATACCGGCAAAAAGAGAAATTCAAGGAGTAGAATAGTATATAATTTTTACAAAATAAATACTTCCCTATGGTTAAGATACTGCCCCGAATACCTCCTACTGCCAGCATGTTACATTCAATACAACATCGAACTTTATCATGGTGCAGAACTCGCCCATCGTATCATGAACCGCGCCTAGACTACCGAGTTTGTGGATACACAAAGAAACATGGAAGGTAACCCACATCACTTGGCCACACGGTTCAGCACACCGGGTGTGTAAGCACACGAAAAATGAGACCTGTAACCTAAAACGAGCGTAACTTTTGCGTCCGTTGTCCGTTCGAAGCATACTTTTTTTCTAGAAAGCTTATGGCGAGGCCAATACCGACAAAAAGCAAAATTCAAAGAGTAGAATAGTATGTAATTTTTTACAAAATAAAACTTCCCTATGGTTAAGATACTGCCCCGAATATCTCCCACTGCCAGCATGTTATATTCAATACAGCGTCGAACTCCATCGTCGTGGAGGACTCACCCACCGTATCGTGATCCGCGCCTAGACTATCGAGTTTATGGGTACACAAGGAACCATGGAAGGTAACCCACATCCCTCAGCCACTGCGGTTCAGCACACCGTGTGTGTAAGCACACGAAAAATGAGACCTATAACCTAAAATGAGCATAACTTTTGCATCCGTTGTCCAATTGGGGCATACATTTTTTTCTAGAAAGCGCTCGGCGAGGCCAACACCGAAAAAAGCGAAATTCAAAGAGTAGAATAGTATATAATTTTTACAAAATAAATATATCCCTATGGTTAAGATACTACCCCAAATACCTCCCACTGCGAGCATGTTACATTCAATACAACATCGAAATTTATCGTGGTGCAGGACTCACCCACCGTATCATGATCCGCGCCTAGACTATCGAGTTTATGGGTACACAAGGAACCATGGAAGGTAACCCACATCCCTCAGCCACGCGGTTCAGCACATCGTGTGTGTAAGCACACGAAAAATGAGACCTATAACCTAAAATGAGCATAACTTTTGCATCCGTTGTCCAATTGGGGCATACATTTTTTTCTAGAAAGCGCTCGGCGAGGCCAACACCGAAAAAAGCGAAATTCAAAGAGTAGAATAGTATATAATTTTTACAAAATAAATATATCCCTATGGTTTAGATACTACCCCAAATACCTCCCACTGCGAGAATGTTACATTCAATACAACATCGAAATTTATCGTGGTGCAGGACTCGCCCATCATATCATGATCCGCGCCTAGACTATCGAGTTTATGGATACACAAGGAACCATGGAAGGTAACCCACATCCCTCGGCCATGCGGTTCAGCACACCTTGGGTGTAAGCACACGAAAAAGGAGACCTATAACCTAAAATGAGCATAACTTTTGCATCCGTTGTCCAATTGGGGCATACATTTTTTTCTAGAAAGCGCTCGGCGAGGCCAACACCGAAAAAAGCGAAATTCAAAGAATAGAATAGTATATAATTTTTACAAAATAAATATATCCCTATGGTTAAGATACTACCCCAAATACCTCCCACTGCGAGCATGTTACATTCAATACAACATCAAAATTTATCGTGGTGCAGGACTCACCCACCGTATCATGATCCACGCCTAGACTATCGAGTTTATGGGTACACAAGGAACCATGGAAGGTAACCCACATCCCTCAGCCACGCGGTTCAGCACACCGTGTGTGTAAGCACACGAAAAATGAGACCTATAACCTAAAATGAGCATAACTTTTGCATCCGTTGTCCAATTGGGGCATACATTTTTTTCTAGAAAGCGTCGGCGAGGCCAACACCGAAAAAAGCGAAATTCAAAGAGTAGAATAGTATATAATTTTTTACAAAATAAATATATCCCTATGGTTTAGATACTACCCCAAATACCTCCCACTGCGAGAATGTTACATTCAATACAACATCGAAATTATCGTGGTGCAGGACTCGCCCATCATATCATGATCCGCGCCTAGACTATCGAGTTTATGGATACACAAGGAACCATGGAAGGTAACCCACATCCCTCGGCCATGCGGTTCAGCACACCTTGGGTGTAAGCACACGAAAAAGGAGACCTATAACCTAAAATGAGCATAACTTTTGCATCCGTTGTCCAATTGGGGCATACATTTTTTTCTAGAAAGCGCTCGGCGAGGCCAACACCGAAAAAAGCGAAATTCAAAGAATAGAATAGTATATAATTTTTACAAAATAAATATATCCCTATGGTTAAGATACTACCCCAAATACCTCCCACTGCGAGCATGTTACATTCAATACAACATCAAAATTTATCGTGGTGCAGGACTCACCCACCGTATCATGATCCGCGCCTAGACTATCGAGTTTATGGGTACACAAGGAACCATGGAAGGTAACCCACATCCCTCAGCCACGCGGTTCAGCACACCGTGTGTGTAAGCACACGAAAAATGAGACCTATAACCTAAAATGAGCATAACTTTTGCATCCGTTGTCCAATTGGGGCATACATTTTTTTCTAGAAAGCGCTCGGCGAGGCCAACACCGAAAAAAGCGAAATTCAAAGAGTAGAATAGTATATAATTTTTACAAAATAAATTTATCCCTATGGTTAAGATACTACCCCGAATACCTCCCACTGCGAGCATGTTACATTCAATACAACATCGAAATTTATCGTGGTGCAGGAGTCGCCCATCATATCATGATCCGCGCCTAGACTATCGAGTTTACGGATACACAAGGAACCATGGAAGGTAACCCACATCCCTCGGCCATGCGGTTCAGCACACCTTGGGTGTAAGCACACGAAAAAGGAGACCTATAACCTAAAACGAGCATGACTTTTGCATCCGTTGTCCGATTGGGGCATACTTTTTTTTCTAGAAAGCTCTTGGTGAGGCCAACATCGACAAAAAGCAAATTTCAAAGAGTAGAATAGTATATAATTTTTTACAAAATAAATACTTCCCTATGGTTAAGATACTGCCCTGAATACCTCCTACTGCCAGTATGTTGCATTCAATACAACATCGAACTCCATCGTGGTGGAGGACTCGCCAATCGTATCATGAACCGCGCTTAGACTACCGAGTTTATGGGTACACAAGGAACCATGGATGGTAACCCACATCCCTCAGCCACGCGGTTCAGCACACCGTGTTTGTAAGCTCACGAAAAAGGAGACCTATAACCTAAAATGAGCGTAACTTTTGCGTCCGTTGTCTGTTCGGGGCATACTTTTTTTTTCTAGAAAGCTTGCGACGAGGCCAATACTGACAAAAAGCTAAATTCAAAGAGTAGAATAGTATATAATTTTTATAAAATAAATACTTCCCTATGGTTAAGATACTGCCCCGAATACCTCCTACTGCCAGCATGTTACATTCAATACAACGTCGAACTCCATCGTGGTAGAGGACTCGTCCATCGTATCATGAACCGCGCCTAGACTAATGAGTTTATGGGTACATAAGGAACCATGGAAGGTAACCCACATCCCTCGGCCACGCGGTTCAGCACACCGTATGTGTAAGCACATGAAAAATGAGACCTGTAACCTAAAACGAGCATAACTTTTGCGTCCGTTATCCGTTCGGGGCATACTTTTTTTCTAGAAAGCTTGCGGTGAGGCCAATATCGACAAAAAGCAAATTTCAAAGAGTAGAATAGTATATAATTTTTTATAAAATAAATACTTCCCTATGGTTAAGATACTGCCCTGAATACCTCCTACTGCCAGCATGTTACATTCAATACAACGTCGAACTCCATCGTGGTGGAGGACTCGCCCACCGTATCATGAACCGCGCCTAGACTACCGAGTTTGTCGGTACACTAGGAACCATGGAAGGTAACCCACATCCCTCGGCCACGCGGTTCAGCACACCGTGTGTGTAAGCACAAGAAAAATGAGACCTATAAACCTAAAATGAGCATTACTTTTGTGTCCGTTGTCCGTTCGGGGCATACTTTTTTTTCTAGAAAGCTTGCGGTGAGGCCAATACCGACAAAAAGCGAAATTCAAAGAGTAGAATAGTATATAATTTTTTATAAAATAAATACTTCTCTATGGTTAAGATACTGCCCCGAATACCTCCTACTGCCAGCATGTGACATTCAATATAGTGTCGAACTCCATCATCGTGGAGGACTCACCCCCCGTATCATGAACTGCGTCTAGACTACCGAGTTTATGGGTACACAAGGAACCATGGAAGGTAACCCACATCCCTCGGCCACGCGGTTCAGCACACCTTGGGTGTAAGCACATGAAAAAGGAGACCTATAACCTAAAACGAGCATAACTTTTGCATCCGTTGTCCGATTGGGGCATACTTTTTTTTAAGAAAGCTCTCGGCAAGGCCAACACCGACAAAAAGCAAAATTCAAAGAGAAGAATAGTATATAATTTTTTACAAAATAAATACTTCCCTATGGTTAAGATACTGTCCTGAATACCCCCTACTGCCAGCATGTTACATTCAATACAACTTTGAGCTCCATCGTGGTGGAAGACTCGCCCATCGTATCATGAACCGTGCCTAGACTACCGGGTTTATGGGTAGACAAGGAACCATGGAAGGTAACCCACATCCCTTCGCCATGCGGTTCAGCACACCGTGTGTGTAAGCACACGAAAAATGAGACCTGTAACCTAAAAGGAGCGTAACTTTTGCGTCCGTTGTCCATTCGGGGCATAATTTTGTTTCTAGAAAGCTGGCGGCGAGGCCAATACCGACAAAAAGCGAATTTCAAAGAGTAGAATATAATATAATTTTTTATAAAATAAATACTTCCCTATGGTTAAGATACTGCCCCGAATACCTCCTTACTTCTAGCATGTTACATTCAATGCAACGTCCAACTCCATCGTCATGGAGGACTCACCCACCGTATCATGAACCACGCCTAGACTACCGAGTTTATGGGTACACAAGGAACCATGGAAGGTAACCCACATTCCTCGGCCATGCGGTTCAGCACACCGTGTGTGTAAGCACACGAAAAATGAGACCCGTAACCTAAAACGAGCTTAACTTTTGCGTCTGTTGTCCATTCGGGGCATCCTTTTTTTTCTAGAAAGCTTGTGGTGAGGCCAATACCGACAAAAAGTAAATTCAAAGAGTAGAATAGTATATAATCTTTTATAAAATAAATACTTCCCTATAGTTAAGATACTACCCTAAATACCTCCTACTGTCAGCATGTTACATTCAATACAGCGTCGAAACCCATCGTCGTGGAGGACTCACCCACCGTATCATGAACCGCGCCTAAACTACCGAGTTTATGGGTACACAAGAAACCATGGAAGGTAACCCACATCCCTCGGACACGCGGTTCAGCACACTGTGTGCGTAAGCCAATGAAAAGTGGGACCTGTAACCTAAAACGACCGTGTCTTTTGCGTCCGTTGTCCGTTCGGGGCATACTTTTTTTTCTAGAAAGCTTGCAGCGAGACCAATACCGAAAAAAAGCAAAATTCAAAGAGTAGAAGAGTATATAATTTTTTATAGAATAAATACTTCCCTATGGTTAAGATATTGCCCCGAATATCTCCCACTGCCAGCATGTTACATCCAATACAGCGTCGAACTCCATTGTCATGGAGGACTCACCCACCGTATCATGAACCGCGCCTAGACTATCGAGTTTATGGGTACACAAGGAACCATGGAAGGTAACCCACATCCCTCGGCCATGCGGTTCAGCACACCTTGGGTGTAAGCACATGAAAAAGGAGACCTATAACCTAAAACGAGCATAACTTTTGCATCCGTTGTCCGATTGGGGCATACTTTTTTTTCTAGAAAGCTCTCGGCAAGGCCAACACCGACAAAAAGCAAAATTCAAAGAGAAGAATAGTATATAATTTTTTACAAAATAAATACTTCCCTATGGTTAAGATACTGTCCTGAATACCCCCTACTCCCAGCATGTTACATTCAATACAACGTTGAGCTCCATCGTGGTGGAAGGCTCGCCCATCGTATCATGAACCGTGCCTAGACTACCGGATTTATGGGTAGACAAGGAACCATGGAAGGTAACCCACATCCCTTCGCCATGCGGTTCAGCACACCGTGTGTGTAAGCACACGAAAAATGAGACCTGTAACCTAAAAGGAGCGTAACTTTTGCGTCCGTTGTCCATTCGGGGCATAATTTTTTTCTAGAAAGCTGGCGGCGAGGCCAATACCGACAAAAAGCGAATTTCAAAGAGTAGAATAGAATATAATTTTTCATAAAATAAATACTTCCCTATGGTTAAGATATTGCCCCGAATATCTCCCACTGCCAGCATGTTACATTCAATACAGCGTCGAACTCCATTGTCATGGAGGACTCACCCACCGTATCATGAACCGCGCCTAGACTACCGAGTTTATGGGTACACAAGGAACCATGAAAGGTAACCCACATCCCTCGGCCACGTGGTTCAGCACACCTTGGGTGTAAGCACGTGAAAAAGGAGACATATAACCTAAAATGAGCAAAACTTTTGCATCCGTTGTCCGATTGGGGCTTACTTTTTTTTCTAGAAAGGTCTCGGCGAGGCCGACACCGATAAAAAGCAAAATTGAAAGGGTAGAATAGTATATAATTTTTACAAAATAATTACTTCCCTATGGTTAAGATACTGCCCCGAATACCTCCTACTGCCAGCATGTTACATTCAATACAACATCGAACTTTATCGTGGTGCAGGACTCGCCCACCGTATCATGAACTGCGCCTAGACTACCGAGTTTATGGTTACACAAGGAACCATGGAAGGTAACCCACATCCCTCGGCCACGCGGTTCAGCACACCGTGTGTGTTAGCACACAAAAAAGGAGACCTATAACCTAAAACAAGCATAACTTTTGCATCCGTTGTCTGATCGGGGCACACTTTGTTTTCTAGAAAGCTTGCGGTGAGGCCAACACCAACAAAAAGCAAAATTCAAAGAGTAGAATAGTATATAATTTTTTACAAAATAAATACTTCCCTATGGTTAAGATACTGCCCCGAATACCTCCTACTGCCAGCATGTTACATTCAATACAATGTCGAACTCCATCGTGGTGGAGGACTCGCCCATCGTATCATATACCGCGCCTAGACTACCGAGTTTATGAGTACACAAGGAACCATGGAAGGTAACCCACATCCCTCGGCCACGCGGTTCAGCACACCGTGTGTGTAAGCACACAAAAATGAGACCTATAACCTAAAACTAGCATAACTTATCGTGGTGCAGGACTCGCCCATCGTATCATGAACCGCGCCTAGACTAATGAGTTTATGGGTACATAAGGAACCATGGAAGGTAACCCACATCCCTCGGCCACGCGGTTCAGCACACCGTATGTGTAAGCACATGAAAAATGAGACCTGTAACCTAAAACGAGCATAACTTTTGCGTCCGTTATCCGTTCGGGGCATACTTTTTTTCTAGAAAGCTTGCGGTGAGGCCAATATCGACAAAAAGCAAATTTCAAAGAGTAGAATAGTATATAATTTTTTATAAAATAAATACTTCCCTATGGTTAAGATACTGCCCTGAATACCTCCTACTGCCAGCATGTTACATTCAATACAACGTCGAACTCCATCGTGGTGGAGGACTCGCCCACCGTATCATGAACCGCGCCTAGACTACCGAGCTTGTCGGTACACTAGGAACCATGGAAGGTAACCCACATCCCTCGGCCACGCGGTTCAGCACACCGTGTGTGTAAGCACAAGAAAAATGAGACCTATAAACCTAAAATGAGCATTACTTTTGTGTCCGTTGTCCGTTCGGGGCATACTTTTTTTTCTAGAAAGCTTGCGGTGAGGCCAATACCGACAAAAAGCGAAATTCAAAGAGTAGAATAGTATATAATTTTTTATAAAATAAATACTTCTCTATGGTTAAGATACTGCCCCGAATACCTCCTACTGCCAGCATGTGACATTCAATACAATGTCGAACTCCATCATCGTGGAGGACTCACCCCCCGTATCATGAACTGCGTCTAGACTACCGAGTTTATGGGTACACAAGGAACCATGGAAGGTAACCCACATCCCTCGGCCACGCGGTTCAGCACACCTTGGGTGTAAGCACATGAAAAAGGAGACCTATAACCTAAAACGAGCATAACTTTTGCATCCGTTGTCCGATTGGGGCATACTTTTTTTTAAGAAAGCTCTCGGCAAGGCCAACACCGACAAAAAGACAAATTCAAAGAGAAGAATAGTATATAATTTTTTACAAAATAAATACTTCCCTATGGTTAAGATACTGTCCTGAATACCCCCTACTGCCAGCATGTTACATTCAATACAACGTTGAGCTCCATCGTGGTGGAAGACTCGCCCATCGTATCATGAACCGTGCCTAGACTACCGGGTTTATGGGTAGACAAGGAACCATGGAAGGTAACCCACATCCCTTCGCCATGCGGTTCAGCACACCGTGTGTGTAAGCACACGAAAAATGAGACCTGTAACCTAAAAGGAGCGTAACTTTTGCGTCCGTTGTCCATTCGGGGCATAATTTTGTTTCTAGAAAGCTGGCGGCGAGGCCAATACCGACAAAAAGCGAATTTCAAAGAGTAGAATAGAATATAATTTTTTATAAAATAAATACTTCCCTATGGTTAAGATACTGCCCCGAATACCTCCTTACTTCTAGCATGTTACATTCAATGCAACGTCCAACTCCATCGTCATGGAGGACTCACCCACCGTATCATGAACCACGCCTAGACTACCGAGTTTATGGGTACACAAGGAACCATGGAAGGTAACCCACATTCCTCGGCCATGCGGTTCAGCACACCGTGTGTGTAAGCACACGAAAAATGAGACCCGTAACCTAAAACGAGCTTAACTTTTGCGTCTGTTGTCCATTCGGGGCATCCTTTTTTTTTTCTAGAAAGCTTGTGGTGAGGCCAATACCGACAAAAAGTAAAATTCAAAGAGTAGAATAGTATATAATTTTTTATAAAATAAATACTTCCCTATAGTTAAGATACTACCCTAAATACCTCCTACTGTCAGCATGTTACATTCAATACAGCGTCAAAACCCATCGTCGTGGAGGACTCACCCACCGTATCATGAACCGCGCCTAAACTACCGAGTTTATGGGTACACAAGAAACCATGGAAGGTAACCCACATCCCTCGGACACGCGGTTCAGCACACTGTGTGCGTAAGCCAATGAAAAGTGGGACCTGTAACCTAAAACGACCGTGTCTTTTGCGTCCGTTGTCCGTTCGGGGCATACTTTTTTTCTAGAAAGCTTGCAGCGAGACCAATACCGAAAAAAGCAAAATTCAAAGAGTAGAAGAGTATATAATTTTTTATAGAATAAATACTTCCCTATGGTTAAGATATTGCCCCGAATATCTCCCACTGCCAGCATGTTACATCCAATACAGCGTCGAACTCCATTGTCATGGAGGACTCACCCACCGTATCATGAACCGCGCCTAGACTATCGAGTTTATGGGTACACAAGGAACCATGGAAGGTAACCCACATCCCTCGGCCATGCGGCTCAGCACACCTTGGGTGTAAGCACATGAAAAGGAGACCTATAACCTAAAATGAGCATAACTTTTGCATCCGTTGTCCGATTGGGGCATACTTTTTTTTCTAGAAAGCTCTCGGCAAGGCCAACACCGACAAAAAGCAAAATTCAAAGAGAAGAATAGTATATAATTTTTTACAAAATAAATACTTCCCTATGGTTAAGATACTGCCCTGAATACCTCCTACTGCCAGCATGTTACATTCAATACAACGTCGAACTCCATCGTGGTGGAGGACTCGCCCATCGTATCATGAACCGCGCCTAGACTACCGAGTTTATGGGTACACAAGGAACCATGGAAGGTAACCCACATCCCTTCGGCCACGCGGTTCAGCACACCGTGTGTGTAAGCACACGAAAAATGAGACCTATAACCTAAAATGAGCAGTAACTTTTGCGTCCGTTGTCCGTTCGGGGCATACTTTTTTTTCTAGAAAGCTTGCGGCGAGGCCAATACCGACAAAAAGCGAAATTCAAAGAGTAGAATAGTATATAATTTTTTATAAAATAAATACTTCCCTATGGTTAAGATATTGCCCCGAATATCTCCCTACTGCCAGCATGTTACATTCAATACAGCGTCGAACTCCATCGTCGTGGAGGACTCACCCACCGTATCATGAACCGCGCCTAGACTACCGAGTTTATGGGTACACAAGGAACCATGAAAGGTAACCCACATCCCTCGGCCACGTGGTTCAGCACACCTTGGGTGTAAGCACGTGAAAAAGGAGACATATAACCTAAAATGAGCAAAACTTTTGCATCCGTTGTCCGATTGGGGCTTACTTTTTTTTCTAGAAAGGTCTCGGCGAGGCCGACACCGATAAAAAGCAAAATTGAAAGGGTAGAATAGTATATAATTTTTACAAAATAATTACTTCCCTATGGTTAAGATACTGCCCCGAATACCTCCTACTGCCAGCATGTTACATTCAATACAACATCGAACTTTATCGTGGTGCAGGACTCGCCCACCGTATCATGAACTGCGCCTAGACTACCGAGTTTATGGGTACACAAGGAACCATGGAAGGTAACCCACATCCCTCGGCCACGCGGTTCAGCACACCGTGTGTGTTAGCACACAAAAAAGGAGACCTATAACCTAAAACAAGCATAACTTTTGCATCCGTTGTCCGATCGGGGCACACTTTGTTTTCTAGAAAGCTTGCGGTGAGGCCAACACCAACAAAAAGCAAAATTCAAAGAGTAGAATAGTATATAATTTTTTACAAAATAAATACTTCCCTATGCTTAAGATACTGCCCCGAATACCTCCTACTGCCAGCATGTTACATTCAATACAATGTCGAACTCTATCGTGGTGGAGGACTCGCCCATCGTATCATATACCGCGCCTAGACTACCGAGTTTATGAGTACACAAGGAACCATGGAAGGTAACCCACATCCCTAAGCCACGCGGTTCAGCACACTGTGTGTGTAAGCACACAAAAAATGAGACCTATAACCTAAAACTAGCATAACTTTTGCATCCGTTGTCCGTTCGGGGCATACTTTTTTTCTAGAAAGCTTGCGGTGAGGCCAATATCGACAAAAAGCGCAATTCAAAGAGTAGAATAGTATATAATTTTTTATAAAATAAATACTTCCCTATGGTTAAGATACTGCCCCAAATACCTCCTACTGCCAGCATGTTACATTCAATACCATGTCAAACTCCATCGTCGTGGAGGACTCGCCCCCCGTATCATGAACCGCGCCTAGACTATCGAGTTTATGGGTACACAAGGAACCATGGAAGGTAACCCACATCCCTCAGCCACGCGGTTCAGCACACCTTGGGTGTAAGCACACGAAAAAGGAGACCTATAACCTAAAATGAGCATAACTTTTACATCCGTTGTCCAATTGGGGCATACTTTTTTTTCTAGAAAGCTCTCGGCGAGGCCAACACCGACAAAAAGAGAAATTCAAAGAGTAGAATAGTATATAATTTTTACAAAATAAATACATCCCTATGGTTAAGATACTGTCCCGAATACCTCCCACTGCCAGCATGTTACGTTCAATACAACATCGAACTTTATCGTGGTGCAGGACTCGCCCATCGTATCATAAACCGCGCCTAGACTACCGAGTTTTTGGATACACAAGGAACCATGGAAGGTAACCCACGTCCAATGGCCACGCGGTTCAGCACACCTTGTGTGCAAGCACACGAAAAAGGAGACATATAACCTAAAACAAGCATAACTTTTGCATCTGTTATCCGATCGGGGCATACTTTTTTTTCTAGAAAGCTTGCAGCGAGGCCAACACTGACAAAAAGAAAAATTCAAAGAGTACAATAGTACATAATTTTTTACAAAATAAATACTTCTCTATGGTTAAGATACTGCCCCTAATACCTCCTACTGCCAGCATGTTACATTCAATACAGCGTCGAACTCCATCATGGTGGAGGACTCGCCCATCGTAACATGAATCGCGCCTAGACTACTGAGTTTATGGGTACACAAGGAACCATAGAAGGTAACCCACATCCCCCGGCCATGCTGTTTAGCACACCGTGGGTGTAAGCACATGAAAAATGAGACCTATAACGTAAAACGAGCGTAACTTTTGCGTCCGTTGTCCATTCGAGGCATACATTTTTTCTAGAAAGCTTGCGGCGAGGCCAATACGAGCAAAAAGAGAAATTCAAGGAGTAGAATAGTATATAATTTTTTACAAAATAAATATCCCTTATGGTTAAGATACTGCCCCGAATACCTCCTACTGCCAGCATGTTATATTCAATACAACGTCAAACTCCATCGTGGTGGAGGACTCGCCCACCGTATCATGAACCGCGCTTAGACTACCGAGTTTATGGGTACACAAGGAACCATAGAAGGTAACCCAAATCCCTTGGCCACGCAGTTCAGCAAACCGTGGGTGAAAGCACATGAAAAATGAGACCTATTACCTAAAATGAGCGTAACTTTTGCGTCTGTTGTCCGTTCGGGGAATACTTTTTTCTAGAAAGCTTGCGGCGAGGCCAATACCGATAAAAAGTGAAATTCGATGAGTAGAATAGTATATAATTTTTTACAAAATAAATACTTCCCTATGGTTAAGATAATGCCCCGAATACCTCGTACTACCAGCATGTTACTTTCAATACAGCATCGAACTCCGTCGTGGGGTAGGACTCGCCCACTGTATCATGAATCGCGCCTAGACTACCGAGTTTATGGGTACACAAGGAACCATGGAAGGTAACCCACATCCCTCGGCCACGCGGCTCAGCACACTGTGGGTGTAAGCACACGAAAAATAAGACCTATAACCTAAAACGAGTGTAACTTTTGCGTCTGTTGTCCGTTTGGGGCATACTATTTTTCTAGAAAGCTTGTGGCGAGGCCAATACCGACAAAAAGCAAAATTGAAAGAGTAGAACAGTATATAATTTTTTATAAAATAAATACTTCCCTATGGTTAAGATACTGCCCCAAGTACCTCCTACTGCCAGCATGCTACATTCAATACTGCATTGAACTCCATCATCGTGGAGGACTCGCCCACCGTATCATGAACCACGCCTAGACTATCGAGTTTATGGGTACACAAGGAACCATGGAAGGTAACCCATATCCCTCGGACACGCGGTTCAGCACACCGTGTGTGTAAGTACACGAAAATGGAGACCTATAACCTAAAACGAGCATACATTTGCATCCATTGTCTGATCGGGGCATACTTTTTTTTCTAGAAAGCTTGCGGTGAGGCCAACACTGACAAAAAGCAAAATTCAAAGAGTAGAATAGTATATAATTTTTTACAAAATACATAGTTCCCTATGGTTTAGATACTGCCCCAAATACCTCCTACTGGCAGCATGTTACATTCAATACAACATCAAAATCCATCGTGGTGGAGGACTCGCCCACCGTATCATGAACCGTGCTTAGACTACCGAGTTTATGGGTACACAAGGAACCGTAGAAGGTAACCCACATCCCTTGGCCACGCGATTCAGCACACCGTGGGTGTAAGCACATGAAAAATGAGACCTATAACCTAAAACGAACGTAACTTTTGCGTCTATTGTCCGTTCGTGGCATTCTTTTTTTCTAGAAAGCTTGCGGGGAGGCCAATACTGATTAAAAGTGAAATTCAAAGAGTAGAATAGTATATAATTTTTTACAAAATACATACTTCCCTATGGTTAAGATACTGCCCCGAATACCTCCTACTGGCAGCATGTTATATTCAATACAACATCAAAATCCATCATGGTGGATGACTCGCCCACCGTATCATGATCCGCGCTTAGACTACCGAGTTTATGGGTACACAAGGAACCATAGAAGGTAACCCATATCCCTTGGCCACGCGGTTCAGCACACCGTGGGTGTAAGCTCATGAAAAATGAGACCTATAACCTAAAACGAGCGTAACTTTTGCGTCCGTTATCCGTTCGGGGCATACTTTTTTTTCTAGAAAGCTTGCGGCGAGTCCAATACCGAAAAAAGTGAAATTCAAATAGTAGAAGAGTATATAATTTTGTATAGAATAAATACTTCCCTATGGTTAAGACATTGCCCCGAATATCTCCCACTGCCAGCATGTTACATTCAATACAGCGTCGAACTCCATGCCCCGAATATCTCCCACTGCCAACATGTTACATTCAATACAGGTCGAACTCCATTGTCATGGAGGACTCACCCACCGTATCATGAACCACGCCTAGACTACGAGTTTATGGGTACACAAGGAACCATGGAAGGTAACCCACATCCCTCGGCCACGCGGTTCTGCACACGTGGTAGTAAGCACATGAAAAAGGAGACCTATAACCTAAAACAAGCATAACTTTTGCATCCGTTGTCCGATCGGGGCACACTTTTTTTTCTAGAAAGCTTTGCGGTGAGGCCAACACCAACAAAAAGCGAAATTCAAAGAGTAGAATAGTATATAATTTTTACAAAATAAATTCTTCCCTATGGTTAAGATACTGCCCCGAATACCTCCTACTGCCAGCATGTTATATTCAATACAACGTCGAAATCCATCGTGGTGGAGGACTCGCCCATCGTATCATGTACCGCGCCTAGACTACCGAGTTTATGAGTACACAAGGAACCATGGAAGGTAACCCACATCCCTCAGCCACGCGGTTCAGCACACCGTGTGTGTAACCACATGAAAAATGAGACCTATAACCTAAAACTAGCATAACTTTTGCGTCCGTTGTCCGTTCGGGGCATACATTTTTTTCTAGAAAGCTTGCGGTGAGGCCAATACCGAAAAAGTGCAATTCAAAGAGTAGAATAGTATATAATTTTTTATAAAATAAATACTTCCCTATGGTTAAGATACTGCCCCAAATACCTCCTACTGCCAGCATGTTACATTCAATACAGTGTCAAACTCCATCGTCGTGGAGGACTCGCCCCCGTATCATGAACCGCGCCTAGACTACCGAGTTTATGGGTACACAAGGAACCATGGAAGGTAACCCACATCCCTCAGCCACGTGGTTCAGCACACCTTGGTGTAAGCACACGAAAAAGGAGACCTATAACCTAAAATGAGCATAACTTTTGCATCCGTTGTCCGATTGGGGCATACTTTTTTTTCTAGAAAGCTCTCGGCGAGGCCAACACCGACAAAAAGCGAAATTCAAAGAGTAGAATAGTATATAATTTTTTACAAAATAAATACTTCCCTATGGTTAAGATACTGCCCCGAATACCTCCCTACTGCCAGCATGTTACATTCAATACAACATCGAACTTCATCGTGGTGGCAGGACTCGCCCATCGTATCATGAACCGCGCCTAGACTACCGAGTTTATGGATACACAAGGAACCATGGAAGGTAACCCACATCCCTCAGACACGCGGTTCAGCACACCGTGTGTGTAAGCACACGAAAAATGAGACCTATAACCTAAAATGGGCCTAACTTTTACGTCCATTGTCCGTTCAGGGCATACCTTTTTTCTAGAAAGCTTGTGGCGAGGCCAATACCGACAAAAAGCAAAATTCAAAGAGTAGAATAGTATATAATTTTGTATAAAATAAATACTTCCCTATGGTTAAGATACTGCCCCGAATACCTCCTACTACCGCATGTTACATTCAATACAGCGTCGAACTCCATCGTCGTGGAGGACTCGCCCCCGTATCATGAACCGCGCCTAGACTACCGAGTTTATGGGTACACAAGGAACCATGGAAGGTAACCCACATCCCTCGGCCACGCTGGTTCAGCACACCGTGGGTGTAAGCACACTGAAAAAGGAGACCTATAACCTAAACAGAGCATAACTTTTGCATCCGTTGTCCGATTCGGGGCATACTTTTTTTTCTAGAAAGCTTGCGGCGAGGCCAACACCGACAAAAAGCGAAATTCAAAGAGTAGAATAGTATATAATTTTTTACAAAATAAATACTTCCCTATGGTTAAGATACTGCCCCGAATACCTCCTACTGCCAGCATGTTACATTCAATACAACGTCGAACTCCATCGTGGTGGAGGACTCGCCCATCGTATCATGAACCGCGCCTAGACTACCGAGTTTATGGAGTACACAAGGAACCATGGAAGGTAACCCACATCCCTCAGCCACGCGGTTCAGCACACCGTGTGTGTAAGCACACGAAAAATGAGACCTATAACCTAAAACTGAGCATAACTTTTGCGTCCGTTGTCCGTTCGGGGCATACTTTTTTTTTCTAGAAAGCTTGCGGCGAGGCCAATACCGACAAAAAGTGAAATTCAAAGAGTAGAAGAGTATATAATTTTGTATAGAATAAATACTTCCCTATGGTTAAGACATTGCCCCGAATATCTCCCACTGCCAACATGTTACATTCAATACAGCGTCGAACTCCATTGTCATGGAGGACTCACCCACCGTATCAAGAACCGCGCCTAGACTATCGAGTTTATGGGTACACAAGGAACCATGGAAGGTAACCCACATCCCTTGGCCAGGCGGTTCTGCACACCGTGGTAGTAAGCACATGAAAAAGGAGACCTATAACCTAAAACAAGCATAACTTTTGCATCCGTTGTCCGATCGGGGCACACTTTTTTTCTAGAAAGCATGCGGTGAGGCCAACACCAACAAAAAGCCAAATTCAAAGAGTAGAATAGTATATAATTTTTTACAAAATAAATTCTTCCCTATGGTTAAGATACTGCCCCGAATACCTCCTACTGCCAGCATGTTACATTCAATACAACGTCGAACTCCATCGTGGTGGAGGACTCGCCCATCGTATCATGTACCGCGCCTAGACTACCGAGTTTATGAGTACACAAGGAACCATGGAAGGTAACCCACATCCCTCAGCCACGCGGTTCAGCACACCGTGTGTGTAACCACATGAAAAATGAGACCTATAACCTAAAACTAGCATAACTTTTGCGTCCGTTGTCCGTTCGGGGCATACATTTTTTCTAGAAAGCTTGCGGTGAGGCCAATACCGAAAAAAGCGCAATTCAAAGAGTAGAATAGTATATAATTTTTTATAAAATAAATACTTCCCTATGATTAAGATACTGCCCCAAATACCTCCTACTGCCAGCATGTTAAATTCAATACAGTGTCAAACTCCATCGTCGTGGAGGACTCGCCCCCGTATCATGAACCGCGCCTAGACTACCGAGATTATGGGTACACAAGGAACCATGGAAGGTAACCCACGTCCCTCAGCCACGGTTCTGCACACCGTGGTAGTAAGCACATGAAAAAGGAGACCTATAACCTAAACAAGCATAACTTTTGCATCCGTTGTCGATCGGGGCACACTTTTTTTCTAGAAAGCATTGCGGTGAGGCCAACACCAACAAAAAGCCAAATTCAAAGAGTAGAATAGTATATAATTTTTTACAAAATAAATTCTTCCCTATGGTTAAGATACTGCCCCGAATACCTCCTACTGCCAGCATGTTACATTCAATACAACGTCGAACTCCATCGTGGTGGAGGACTCGCCCATCGTATCATGTACCGCGCCTAGACTACCGAGTTTATGAGTACACAAGGAACCATGGAAGGTAACCCACATCCCTCAGCCACGCGGTTCAGCACACCGTGTGTGTAACCACATGAAAAATGAGACCTATAACCTAAAACTAGCATAACTTTTGCGTCCGTTGTCCGTTCGGGGCATACATTTTTTCTAGAAAGCTTGCGGTGAGGCCAATACCGAAAAAAGCGCAATTCAAAGAGTAGAATAGTATATAATTTTTTATAAATAAATACTTCCCTATGGTTAAGATACTGCCCCGAATACCTCCTACTGCCAGCATGTTACATTCAATACAGCGTCGAACTCCATCGTCGTGGAGGACTCGCCCACCGTATCATGAACCGCGCCTAGACTACCGAGTTTATGGGTACACAAGGAACCATGGAAGGTAACCCACATCCCTCGGCCACGCGGTTCAGCACACCGTGGGTGTAAGCACACTGAAAAAGGAGACCTATAACCTAAAACGAGCATAACTTTTGCATCCGTTGTCCGATCGGGGCATACTTTTTTTTCTAGAAAGCTCTGCGGCTGAGGCCAACACCGACAAAAAGCGAAATTCAAGAGTAGAATAGTATATAATTTTTTACAAAATAAATACTTCCCTATGGTTAAGATACTGCCCCGAATACCTCCTACTGCCAGCATGTTACATTCAATACAACGTCGAACTCCATCGTGGTGGAGGACTCGCCCATCGTATCATGAACCGCGCCTAGACTACCGAGTTTATGGAGTACACAAGGAACCATGGAAGGTAACCCACATCCCTCAGCCACGCGGTTCAGCACACTGTGGGTGTAAGCTCATGAATAATGAGACCTATAACCTAAAACGAGCGTAACTTTTGCATCCGTTATCCGTTCGGGGCATACTTTTTTTTCTAGAAAGCTTGCGGCGAGGCCAATACCGACAAAAAGTGAAATTCAAAGAGTATAAGAGTATATAATTTTGTATAGAATAAATACTTCCCTATGGTTAAGACATTGCCCCGAATATCTCCCACTGCCAACATGTTACATTCAATACAGCGTCGAACTCCATTGTCATGGAGGACTCACCCACCGTATCAAGAACCGCGCCTAGACTATCGAGTTTATGGGTACACAAGGAACCATGGAAGGTAACCCACATCCCTTGGCCAGGCGGTTCTGCACACCGTGGTAGTAAGCACATGAAAAAGGAGACCTATAACCTAAAACAAGCATAACTTTTGCATCCGTTGTCCGATCGGGGCACACTTTTTTTCTAGAAAGCATGCGGTGAGGCCAACACCAACAAAAGCCAAATTCAAAGAGTAGAATAGTATATAATTTTTTACAAAATAAATTCTTCCCTATGGTTAAGATACTGCCCCGAATACCTCCTACTGCCAGCATGTTACATTCAATACAACGTCGAACTCCATCGTGGTGGAGGACTCGCCCATCGTATCATGTACCGCGCCTAGACTACCGAGTTTATGAGTACACAAGGAACCATGGAAGGTAACCCACATCCCTCAGCCACGCGGTTCAGCACACCGTGTGTGTAACCACATGAAAAATGAGACCTATAACCTAAAACTAGCATAACTTTTGCGTCCGTTGTCCGTTCGGGGCATACATTTTTTCTAGAAAGCTTGCGGTGAGGCCAATACCGAAAAAAGCGCAATTCAAAGAGTAGAATAGTATATAATTTTTTATAAAATAAATACTTCCCTATGATTAAGATACTGCCCCAAATACCTCCTACTGCCAGCATGTTAAATTCAATACAGTGTCAAACTCCATCGTCGTGGAGGACTCGCCCCCGTATCATGAACCGCGCCTAGACTACCGAGATTATGGGTACACAAGGAACCATGGAAGGTAACCCACGTCCCTCAGCCACGTGGTTCAGCACACCTTGGGTGTAAGCACACGAAAAAGGAGACCTATAACCTAAAATGAGCATAACTTTTGCATCCGTTGTCCAATTGGGGCATACTTTTTTTTCTAGAAAGCTCTCGGCGAGGCCAACACCGACAAAAAGCGAAATTCAAAGAGTAGAATAGTATATAATTTTTACAAAATAAATACATCCCTATGGTTAAGATACTGCCCCGAATACCTCCCACTGCCAGCATGTTACATTCAATACAACATCGAACTTTATCGTGGTGCAGGACTCGCCCATCGTATCATGAACCGCGCCTAGACTACCGAGTTTATGGATACACAAGGAACCATGGAAGGTAACCCACATCCCTCAGACACACGGTTCAGCACACCGTGTGTGTAAGCACACGAAAAATGAGACCTATAACCTAAAATGGGCCTAACTTTTACGTCCATTGTCCGTTCAGGGCATACCTTTTTTCTAGAAAGCTTGTGGCGAGGCCAATACCGACAAAAAGCAAAATTCAAAGAGTAGAATAGTATATAATTTTGTATAAAATAAATACTTCCCTATGGTTAAGATACTACCCCGAATACCTCCTACTACCGGCATGTTACATTCAATACAGCGTCGAACTCCATTGTCGTGGAGGACTCACCCACCATATCATGAACCTTGCCTAGACTACCGAGTTTATGGCTACACAAGGAACCATGGAAGGTAACCCACATCCCTTGGCCACGCGGTTCAGCACACCTTGTGTGTAAGCACACGAAAAAGGAGACATATAACCTAAAACAAGCATAACTTTTGCATCCGTTATCCGATCGGGGCATACTTTTTTTTCTAGAAAGCTTGGGCGAAGCCAACACTGACAAAAAGAAAAATTCAAAGAGTACAATAGTATATAATTTTTTAAAAATAAATACTTCCATACTGGTTAAGATACTGCCCCTAATACCTCCTACTCCCAGCATGTTACACTCAATACATCGTCGAACTCCATCGTGGTGGAGGACTCGCCCACCGTATCATGAATCCGCGCCTAGACTACTGAGTTTATGGGTACACAAGGAACCATAGAAGGTAACCCACATCCCCTGGCCACGCTGTTCAGCACACCGTGTGTGTAAGCACATGAAAAATGAGACCTATAACCTAAAACGAGCGTAACTTTTGCGTCCGTTGTCCGTTCGGGGCATACTTTTTTTCTAGAAAGCTTGCGGCGAGGCCAATACCGACAAAAAGAGAAATTCAAGAGTAGAATAGTATATAATTTTTACAAAATAAATACTTCCCTATGGTTAAGATACTGCCCCGAATACCTCCTACTGCCTGCATGTTACATTCAATACAACGTCGAACTCCATCGTGGTGGAGGACTCGCCCACCGTATCATGAACCGCGCTTAGACTACCGAGTTTATGGGTACACAAGGAACCATAGAAGGTAACCCACATCCCTTGGCCACGCGGTTCAGCACACCGTGGGTGTAAGCACATGAAAAATGAGACCTATAACCTAAAATGAGCGTAACTTTTGCGTCTGTTGTCCGTTCGGGGCATACTATTTTTCTAGAAAGCTTGTGGCGAGGCCAATACCGACAAAAAGCAAAATTGAAAGAGTAGAACAGTATATAATTTTTTACAAAATCAATACTTCCCTATGGTTAAGATACTGCCCCAAGTACCTCCTACTGCTAGCATGCTACATTCAATACTGCATTGAACTCCATCATCGTGGAGGACTCGCCCACCGTATCATGAACCACGCCTAGACTATCGAGTTTATGGGTACACAAGGAACCATGGAAGGTAACCCACATCCCTCGGACACGCGGTTCAGCACACCGTGTGTGTAAGCACACGAAAATGGAGACCTATAACCTAAAACGAGCGCAACTTTTGCATCTATTGTCCGTTCGGGGCATACTTTTTTTCTAGAAAGCTTGCGGCGAGGCCAATACCGATAAAAAGTGAAATTCAAAGAGTAGAATAGTATATAATTTTTTACAAAATAAATACTTCCCTATGGTTAAGATACTGCCCCGAATACCTCCTACTGCCAGCATGTTACATTCAATACAGCATCGAACTCCATCGTGGTGGAGGACTCGCCCACTGTATCATGAATCGCGCCTAGACTACCGAGTTTATGGGTACACAAGGAACCATGAAGGTAACCCACATCCCTCGGCCACGCGGCTCAGCACACTGTGGGTGTAAGCACACGAAAAATGAGACCTATAACCTAAAACGAGTGTAACTTTTGCGTCTGTTGTCCGTTCGGGGCATACTATTTTTCTAGAAAGCTTGTGGCGAGGCCAATACCGACAAAAAGCAAAATTGAAAGAGTAGAACAGTATATAATTTTTTACAAAATCAATACTTCCCTATGGTTAAGATACTGCCCCAAGTACCTCCTACTGCTAGCATGCTACATTCAATACTGCATCGAACTCCATCATCGTGGAGGACTCGCCCACCGTATCATGAACCACGCCTAGACTATCGAGTTTATGGGTACACAAGGAACCATGGAAGGTAACCCACATCCCTCGGACACGCGGTTCAGCACACCGTGTGTGTAAGCACACGAAAATGGAGACCTATAACCTAAAACGAGCGCAACTTTTGCATCTATTGTCCGTTCGGGGCATACTTTTTTTCTAGAAAGCTTGCGGCGAGGCCAATACCGACAAAAAGGAAATTCAAAGAGTAGAATAGTATATAATTTTTTACAAAATAAATACTTCCCTATGGTTAAGATACTGCCCCGAATACCTCCTACTGCCAGCATGTTACATTCAATACAGCATCGAACTCCATCGTGGTGGAGGACTCGCCCACTGTATCATGAATCGCGCCTAGACTACCGAGTTTATGGGTACACAAGGAACCATGGAAGGTAACCCACATCCCTCGGCCACGCGGTTCAGCACACTGTGGGTGTAAGCACACGAAAAATGAGACCTATAACCTAAAACGAGTGTAACTTTTGCGTCTGTTGTCCGTTCGGGGCATACTATTTTTTCTAGAAAGCTTGTGGCGAGGCCAATACCGACAAAAAGCAAAATTGAAAGAGTAGAACAGTATATAATTTTTTACAAAATCAATACTTCCCTATGGTTAAGATACTGCCCCAAGTACCTCCTACTGCTAGCATGCTACATTCAATACTGCATTGAACTCCATCATCGTGGAGGACTCGCCCACCGTATCATGAACCACGCCTAGACTATCGAGTTTATGGGTACACAAGGAACCATGGAAGGTAACCCACATCCCTCGGACACGCGGTTCAGCACACCGTGTGTGTAAGCACACGAAAATGGAGACCTATAACCTAAAACGAGCATACTTTTGCATCCATTGTCTGATCGGGGCATGCTTTTTTTTCTAGAAAGCTTGCGGTGAGGCCGACACTGACAAAAAGCAAAATTCAAAGAGTAGAATAGTATATAATTTTTTACAAAATACATACTTCCCTATGGTTAAGATACTGCCCCAAATACCTCCTACTGGCAGCATATTACATTCAATACAACATCAAAATCCATCGTGGTGGAGGACTCGCCCACCGTATCATGAACCGCACTTAGACTACCGAGTTTATGGGTACACAAGGAACGGTAGGAAGGTAACCCACATCCCTCGGCCACGCGGTTCAGCACACTGTGGGTGTAAGCACACGAAAAATGAGACCTATAACCTAAAACGAGTGTAACTTTTGCGTCTGTTGTCCGTTCGGGGCATACTATTTTTCTAGAAAGCTTGTGGCGAGGCCAATACCGACAAAAAGCAAAATTGAAAGAGTAGAACAGTATATAATTTTTTACAAAATCAATACTTCCCTATGGTTAAGATACTGCCCCGAAGTACCTCCTACTGCTAGCATGCTACATTCAATACTAGCATCGAACTCCATCATGGTGGAGGACTCGCCCACCGTATCATGAACCACGCCTAGACTACCGAGTTTATGGGTACACAAGGAACCATGGAAGGTAACCCACATCCCTCGGACACGCGGTTCAGCACACCGTGTGTGTAAGCACACGAAAATGGAGACCTATAACCTAAAACGAGCATACTTTTGCATCCGTTGTCCGTTCGGGGCATACTTTTTTTCTAGAAAGCTTGCGGCGAGGCCAATACTGACAAAAAGGAAATTCAAAGAGTAGAATAGTATATAATTTTTTACAAAATAAATACTTCCCTATGGTTAAGATACTGCCCCGAATACCTCCTACTGCCAGCATGTTACATTCAATACAACATCGAACTCCATCGTGGTGGAGGACTCGCCCACTGTATCATGAATCCGCGCCTAGACTACCGAGTTTATGGGTACACAAGGAACCATGGAAGGTAACCCACATCCCTCGGCCAGCGGTTCAGCACACTGTGGGTGTAAGCACATGAAAAATGAGACCTATAACCTAAAACGAGCGTAACTTTTGCGTCTGTTGTCCGTTCGGGGCATACTATTTTTCTAGAAAGCTTGGGCGAGGCCAATACCGACAAAAAGAAAAATTCGAAAGAGTAGAATAGTATATAATTTTTTACAAAATAAATACTTCCCTATGGTTAAGATACTGCCCCGAATACCTCCTACTGCAGCATGTTACATTCAATACAGCATCGAACTCCATCGTGGTGGAGGACTCGCCCACGTATCATGAATCGCGCCTAGACTACCGAGTTTATGGGTACACAAGGAACCATGGAAGGTAAACCACATCCCTCGGCTCACGCGGTCAGCACACCGTGGGCGTAAGCACACGAGAAAGGAGACCTATAACCTAAAACGAGCATAACTTTTGCGTCCGGTGTCCGTTCGGGGCATACTTTTTTCTAGAAAGCATGTGGACAGAGGCCAATACCTGACAAAAAGCAAAATTCAAGAGTAGAATAGTACTATAATTTTTATAAAATAAATACTTCCCTATGGTTAAGATACTGCCCCGAATACCTCCTACTGCCAGCATGTACATTCAATACAGCATCGAACTCCATCGTCGTGGAGGACTCGCCCCCCGTATCATGAACCACGCCTAGACTACCGAGTTTATGGGTACACAAAGGAACCATAGGAAGGTAACCCACATCCCTCGGCCACGTGGTTTCAGCACACCGATGGCGTAAGCATATGAAAAAGGAGACCTATAACCTAAAACGAGCATAACTTTTGCATCCGTTGTCCGTCCGTTCGGGGCATACTATTTTTCTAGAAAGCTTGCTGGCGAGGCCAATACCGACAAAAAGAAAATTCAAAGAGTAGAATAGTATATAATTTTTTTACAAAATAAATACTTCCCTATGGTTAAGATACTGCCCCGAATACCTCCTACTGCCAGCATGTTACATTCAATACAGCATCGAACTCCATCGTGGTGGAGGACTCGCCCACTGTATCATGAACCGCGCCTAGACTACCGAGTTTATGGGTACACAAGGAACCATGGAAGGTAAACCACATCCCTCGGCCAGCGGTTCAGCACACCTGTGGCGTAAGCACACGAAAAGGAGACCTATAACCTAAAACGAGCATAACTTTTGCGTCCGTTGTCCGTTCGGGGCATACTTTTTTTCTAGAAAGCTTGCTGGCGAGGCCAATACCGACAAAAAGCAAATTCAAAGAGTAGAATAGTATATAATTTTTTACTAAAATAAATACTTCCCTATGGTTAAGATACTGCCCCGAATACCTCCTACTGCCAGCATGTTACATTCAATACAGCATCGAACTCCATCGTGGTGGAGGACTCGCCCACGTATCATGAATCACGCCTAGACTACCGAGTTTATGGGTACACAAGGAACCATAGAAGGTAACCCACATCCCTCGTCCACGGGTTCTAGCACACCATGTGGGTGTAAGCATCATGAAAATGAGACCTATAACCTAAAACGAGCTAACTTTTGCATCTGTTGTCCTATCGGGGCATACTTTTTTTCTAGAAAGCTTGCGGCTGAGGCCAACACCGACAAAAAGCAAAATTCAAAGAGTAGAATAGTATATATTTTTTTATAAAATAAATACTTCCCAATGGTTAAGATACTGCCCTGAATACCTCCTACTGCTAGCATGTTACATTCAATACAGCGTCGAACTCCATCGTGGTGTAGGACTCGCCCCTCGTATGATGAACCGCGCCTAGACTACCGAGTTTATGGGTACACAAGGAACCATGGAAGGTAAACCACATCCGTCGGTCAGCGGTTCAGCACACCGTGGGCGTAAGCACACGAGAAAGGAGACCTATAACCTAAAACGAGCATAACTTTTGCGTCCGGTATCCGTTCGGGCATACTTTTTTCTAGAAAGCATGTGGCGAGGCCAATACCGACAAAAAGCTAAATACAAAGAGTAGAACAGTATATAATTTTTTACAAAATAAATACTTCCCTATGGTTAAGATACTGCCCCGAATACCTCCTACTGCCAGCATGTTACATTCAATACAGCATCAAACTCCATCGTGGTCCAGGACCCGCCCACTGTATCATGAACCGCGCCTAGACTGCCAAGTTTATGGGTACACAAGGAACCATGGAAGGTAACCCACATCCCACGGCCACATGGTTCAGCACACCGTGTGTGTAAGCACATGAAAAATGAGACCTATAACCTAAAATGAGAATAACTTTTGCGTCCGTTGTCCGTTCGAGGCATACTTTTTTTTCTAGAAAGCTTGCGACGAGGCCAATACTGACAAAAAGAAAATTCAAAGAGTAGAATAGTACATAATTTTTTATAAAATAAATACTTCCCTATGGTTAAGATACTGCCCCGAATACCTCCTACTGCCAGCATGTTACATTCAATACAGCGTCGAACTCCATCGTCGTGGAGGACTCGCCCCCCGTATCATGAACCACGCCTAGACTACCGAGTTTATGGGTACAACAGGAACCATGGAAGGTAACCCACATCCCTCGTCCACGTGTTTTAGCACACCATGGGCGTAAGCATATGAAAAAGGAGACCTATAACCTAAAACGAGCATAACTTTTGCATCCGTTGTCCGATCGGGGCATACTTTTTTTCTAGAAAGCTTGCGGTGAGGCCAACACCGACAAAAAGCAAAATTCAAAGAGTAGAATAGTATATAATTTTTTACAACATAAATACTTCCCTATGGTTAAGATATTGCCCCGAATACCTCCTACTGGCAGCATGTTACATTCAATACAGCATCGAACTCCATCGTGGTGGAGGACTCGCCCACTATATCATGAATCGCGCCTAGACTACCGAGTTTATGGGTACACAAGGAACCATGGAAGGTAACCCACATCCCTCAACCACGCGGCTCAGCACACTGTGGGTGTAAGCACACGAAAATTGAGACCTATAACCTAAAACGAGTGTAACTTTTGCATCTGTTGTCCTTTCGGGGCATTCTATTTTTCTAGAAAGCTTGTGGCGAGGCCAACACCGACAAAAAGCAAAATTCAAAGAGTTGAATAGTATATAGTTTTTTATAAAATAAATACTTCCCAATGGTTAAGATACTGCCCTGAATACCTCCTACTGCTAGCATGTTACATTCAATACAACGTCGAACTCCATCGTGGTGTAGGACTCGCCCCTCGTATGATGAACCGCGCCTAGACTACCGAGTTTATGGGTACACAAGGAATCATGGAAGGTAAACCACATCCCTCGGTTAAGCGGTTCAGCACACCGTGGGCGTAAGCACACGAGAAAGGAGACCTATAACCTAAAACGAGCATAACTTTTGCGTCCGGTATCCGTTCGGGGCATACTTTTTTCCTAGAAAGCATGTGGCGAGGCCAATACCGACAAAAAGGTAAATACAAAGAGTAGAACAGTATATAATTTTTTACAAAATAAATACTTCCCTATGGTTAAGATACTGCCCCGAATACCTCCTACTGCCAGCATGTTACATTCAATATAGCATCAAACTCCATCGTGGTCCAGGATCCGCCCACTGTATCATGAACCTCGCCTAGACTACCAAGTTTATGGGTACGCAAGGAACCATGGAAGGTAACCCACATCCCTCGGTTAAGCGGTTCAGCACACCGTGGGCGTAAGCACACGAGAAAGGAGACCTATAACCTAAAACGAGCATAACTTTTGCGTCCGGTATCCGTTCGGGGCATACTTTTTTCCTAGAAAGCATGTGGCGAGGCCAATACCGACAAAAAGGTAAATACAAAGAGTAGAACAGTATATAATTTTTTACAAAATAAATACTTCCCTATGGTTAAGATACTGCCCCGAATACCTCCTACTGCCAGCATGTTACATTCAATATAGCATCAAACTCCATCGTGGTCCAGGATCCGCCCACTGTATCATGAACCTCGCCTAGACTACCAAGTTTATGGGTACACAAGGAACCATGGAAGGTAACCCACATCCCTCGGCGACGTGGTTCAGTACACTGTGGGTGTCTGCACATGAAAAATGAGACCTATAACCTAAAACGAGTGTAACTTTTGCGTCTGTTGTCCGTTCAGGGCATACTACTTTTCTAGAAAGCTTGCGGCGAGGCCAATACCGACAAAAAGCAAAATTGAAAGAGTAGAATAGTATATAATTTTTTATAAAATAAATACTTCCTTATGGTTAAGATACTGCCCCGGATACCTCCTACTGCCAGCATGTTACATTCAATACAGCGTCAAACTTCATCGTGGTGGAGGACTCGCCAACCGTATCATGAACCGCGCCTAGACTACCGTGTTTATGGGTACACAAGGAACCTTGGAAGGTAACCCACATCCCACGGCCACATGGTTCAGCACACCGTGTGTGTAAGCACATGAAAAATGAGACCTATAACCTAAAATGAGAATAACTTTTGCGTCCGTTGTCCGTTCGATCATACTTTTTTTTCTAGAAAGCTTGTGATGAGGCCAATACTGACAAAAAGCAAAATTCAAAGAGTAGAATAGTACATAATTTTTTATAAAATAAATACTTCCCTATGGTTAAGATACTGCCCCGAATACCTCCTACTGCCAGCATGTTACATTCAATACAGCGTCGAACTCCATCGTCGTGGAGGACCCCCCCCCCCCCCCCCGTATCATGAACCACGCCTAGACTACCGAGTTTATGGGTACAAAAGGAACCATGGAAGGTAACCCACATCCCTCGTCCACGTGTTTTAGCACACCATGGGCGTAAGCATATGAAAAAGGAGACCTATAACCAAAAACAAGCATAACTTTTGCATCCGTTGTCCGATCGGGGCATACTTTTTTTCTAGAAAGCTTGCGTGAGGCCAACACCGACAAAAAGCAAAATTCAAAGAGTAGAATAGTAAATATTTTTTATAAAATAAATACTTCCCAATGGTTAAGATACTGCCCTGAATACCTCCTACTGCTAGCATGTTACATTCAATACAGCGTCGAACTCCATCGTGGTGTAGGACTCGCCCCTCGTATGATGAACCGCACCTAGACTACCGAGTTTATGGGTACACAAGGAACCATGGAAGGTAAACCACATCCGTCGGTCAAGCGGTTCAGCACACCGTGGGCGTAAGCACACGAGAAAGGAGACCTATAACCTAAAACGAGCATAACTTTTGCGTCCGGTATCCGTTCGGGGCATACTTTTTTCCTAGAAAGCATGTGGCGAGGCCAATACCGACAAAAAGCTAAATACAAAGAGTAGAATAGTATATAATTTTTTACAAAATAAATACTTCCCTATGGTTAAGATACTGCCCCGAATACCTCCTACTGCCAGCATGTTACATTCAATACAGCATCAAACTCCATCGTGGTCCAGGACCCGCCCACTGTATCATGAACCGCGCCTAGACTGCCAAGTTTATGGGTACACAACGAACCATGGAAGGTAACCCACATCCCACGGCCACATGGTTCAGAACACCGTGTGTGTAAGCACATGAAAAATGAGACCTATAACCTAAAATGAGAATAACTTTTGCGTCCGTTGTCCGTTCGGGGCATACTTTTTTTTCTAGAAAGCTTGCGACGAGGCCAATACTGACAAAAAGAAAAATTCAAAGAGTAGAATAGTACATAATTTTTTATAAAATAAATACTTCCCTATGGTTAAGATACTGCCCCGAATACCTCCTATTGCCAGCATGTTACATTCAATACAGCGTCGAACTCCATCGTCGTGGAGGACTCGCCCCCCCCCCCCCCACCCGTATCATGAACCACGCCTAGACTACCAAGTTTATGGGTAC
Source organism: Eleusine coracana subsp. coracana (assembly GCA_032690845.1). Taxonomy (NCBI): domain Eukaryota; kingdom Viridiplantae; phylum Streptophyta; class Magnoliopsida; order Poales; family Poaceae; genus Eleusine; species Eleusine coracana. The sequence continues at coordinate 27,699 of MU847469.1, read as the reverse complement.
AAAAGGAACCATGGAAGGTAACCCACATCCCTCGTCCACGTGTTTCAGCACACCGTGGGTGTAAGCCTATGAAAAAGGAGACCTATAACCTAAAACAAGCATAACTTTTACATCTGTTGTCCGATCGCGGCATATTTTTTTCTAGAAAGCTTGCGGCGAGGCCAACACCGACAAAAAGCGAAATTCGAAGAGTAGAATAGTATATAATTTTTTACAAAATAAATACTTCCCTGTGGTTAAGATACTGCCCCGAATACCTCCTACTGCCAGCATGTTACATTCAATACAGCATCGAACTCCATCGTGGTGGAGGACTCGCCCCCCGTATCATGAACCGTGCCTAGACTACCGAGTTTATGGGTACACAAGGAACCATGGAAGGTAACCCACATCCCTCGGCCACGCGGTTCAGCACACCGTGGGTGTAAGCACATGAAAATGGAGACCTATAACCTAAAACGAGCATAACTTTTGCATCCGTTGTCCGATCAGGGCACACTTTTTTTCTAGAAAGCTTGCGGTGAGGCCAACACCGACAAAAAGCAAAATTCAAAGAGTAGAATAGTATATATTTTTTTATAAAATAAATACTTCCCAATGGTTAAGATACTGCCCTGAATACCTCCTACTGCTAGCATGTTACATTCAATACAGCGTCGAACTCCATCGTGGTGTAGGACTCGCCCCTCGTATGATGAACCGCGCCTAGACTACCGAGTTTATAGGTACACAAGGAACCATGGAAGGTAAGCCACATCCCTCGGTCAAGCGGTTCAGCACACCGTGGGCGTAAGCACACGAGAAACGAGACCTATAACCTAAAACGAGCATAACTTTTGTGTCCGGTGTCCGTTCGGGGCATACTTTTTTCCTAGAAAGCATGTGGCGAGGCCAATACCGACAAAAAGCTAAATACAAAGAGTAGAATAGTATATAATTTTTTACAAAATAAATACTTCCCTATGGTTAAGATACTGCCCCGAATACCTCCTACTGCCAACATGTTACATTCAATACAGCATCAAACTCCATCGTGGTCCAGGACCCGCCCACTGTATCATGAACCGCGCCTAGACTGCCAAGTTTATGGGTACACAACGAACCATGGAAGGTAACCCACATCCCACGGCCACATGGTTCAGAACACCGTGTGTGTAAGCACATGAAAAATGAGACCTATAACCTAAAATGAGAATAACTTTTGCGTCCGTTGTCCGTTCGGGGCCTACTTTTTTTTCTAGAAAGCTTGCGACGAGGCCAATACTGACAAAAAGAAAAATTCAAAGAGTAGAATAGTACATAATTTTTTATAAAATAAATACTTCCCTATGGTTAAGATACTGCCCCGAATACCTCCTATTGCCAGCATGTTACATTCAATACAGCGTCGAACTCCATCGTCGTGGAGGACTCGCCCCCCCCCCCCCCCCCCGTATCATGAACCACGCCTAGACTACCAAGTTTATGGGTACAAAAGGAACCATGGAAGGTAACCCACATCCCTCGTCCACGTGTTTCAGCACACCGTGGGTGTAAGCCTATGAAAAAGGAGACCTATAACCTAAAACAAGCATAACTTTTACATCTGTTGTCCGATCGCGGCATATTTTTTTCTAGAAAGCTTGCGGCGAGGCCAACACCGACAAAAAGCGAAATTCGAAGAGTAGAATAGTATATAATTTTTTACAAAATAAATACTTCCCTGTGGTTAAGATACTGCCCCGAATACCTCCTACTGCCAGCATGTTACATTCAATACAGCATCGAACTCCATCGTGGTGGAGGACTCGCCCCCCGTATCATGAACCGTGCCTAGACTACCGAGTTTATGGGTACACAAGGAACCATGGAAGGTAACCCACATCCCTCGGCCACGCGGTTCAGCACACCGTGGGTGTAAGCACATGAAAATGGAGACCTATAACCTAAAACGAGCATAACTTTTGCATCCGTTGTCCGATCAGGGCACACTTTTTTTCTAGAAAGCTTGCGGTGAGGCCAACACCGACAAAAAGCAAAATTCAAAGAGTAGAATAGTATATATTTTTTTATAAAATAAATACTTCCCAATGGTTAAGATACTGCCCCGAATACCTCCTACTGCTAGCATGTTACATTCAATACAGCGTCGAACTCCATCGTGGTGTAGGACTCGCCCCTCGTATGATGAACCGCGCCTAGACTACCGAGTTTATAGGTACACAAGGAACCATGGAAGGTAAGCCACATCCCTCGGTCAAGCGGTTCAGCACACCGTGGGCGTAAGCACACGAGAAACGAGACCTATAACCTAAAACGAGCATAACTTTTGTGTCCGGTGTCCGTTCGGGGCATACTTTTTTCCTAGAAAGCATGTGGCGAGGCCAATACCGACAAAAAGCTAAATACAAAGAGTAGAATAGTATATAATTTTTTACAAAATAAATACTTCCCTATGGTTAAGATACTGCCCCGAATACCTCCTACTGCCAACATGTTACATTCAATACAGCATCAAACTCCATCGTGGTCCAGGACCCGCCCACTGTATCATGAACCGCGCCTAGACTACCAAGTTTATGGGTACACAAGGAACCATGGAAGGTAACCCACATCCCTCGGCCACGTGGTTTAGTACAATGTGGGTGTCTGCACATAAAAAATGAGACCTATAACCTAAAACGAGTGTAACTTTTGCGTCTGTTGTCCGTTCAGGGCATACTACTTTTCTAGAAAGCTTGCAGCGAGGCCAATACCGACAAAAAGCAAAATTGAAAGAGTAGAATAGTATATAATTTTTTATAAAATAAATACTTCCCAATGGTTAAGATACTGCCCTGAATACCTCCTACTGCTAGCATGTTACATTCAATACAGCGTCGAACTCCATCGTGGTGTAGGACTCGCCCCTCGTATGATGAACCGCGCCTAGACTACCGAGTTTATAGGTACACAAGGAACCATGGAAGGTAAGCCACATCCCTCGGTCAAGCGGTTCAGCACACCGTGGGCGTAAGCACACGAGAAACGAGACCTATAACCTAAAACGAGCATAACTTTTGTGTCCGGTGTCCGTTCGGGCATACTTTTTTCCTAGAAAGCATGTGGCGAGGCCAATACCGACAAAAAGCTAAATAGAAAGAGTAGAATAGTATATAATTTTTTACAAAATAAATACTTCCCTATGGTTAAGATACTACCCCGAATACCTCCTACTGCCAACATGTTACATTCAATACAGCATCAAACTCCATCGTGGTCCAGGACCCGCCCACTGTATCATGAACCGCGCCTAGACTACCAAGTTTATGGGTACACAAGGAACCATGGAAGGTAACCCACATCCCTCGGCCACGTGGTTCAGTACAATGTGGGTGTCTGCACATAAAAAATGAGACCTATAACCTAAAACGAGTGTAACTTTTGCGTCTGTTGTCCGTTCAGGGCATACTACTTTTCTAGAAAGCTTGCAGCGAGGCCAATACCGACAAAAAGCAAAATTGAAAGAGTAGAATAGTATATAATTTTTTATGAAATAAATACTTCCTTATGGTTAAGATACTGCCCTGGATACCTCCTACTGCCAGCATGTTACATTCAATACAGCGTCAAACTTCATCGTGGTGGAGGACTCGCCAATCGTATCATGAACCGCGCCTAGACTACCGTGTTTATGGGTACACAAGGAACCATGGAAGGTAACCCACATCCCTCGGCCACATGGTTCAGCACACCGTGTGTGTAAGCACATTAAAAATGAGACCTATAACCTAAAATGAGAATAACTTTTGCGTCTGTTGTCCGTTCGGGGCATACTTTTTTTTCTAGAAAGCTTGCGACGAGGCCAATACTGACAAAAAGTGAAATTCAAAGAGTAGAATAGTACATAATTTTTTATAAAATAAATACTTCCCTATGGTTAAGATACTACCCCGAATACCTCCTACTGCCAGCATGATACATTCAATACAGCGTCGAACTCCATCGTCGTGGAGGACTCGCCCCCCGTATCATGAACCACGCCTAGACTACGGAGTTTATGGGTACAAAAGGAACCATGGAAGGTAAACCACATCCCTCGTCCACGTGTTTCAGCACACCGTGGGTGTAAGCATATGAAAAAAGGAGACCTATAACCTAAAACGAGCATAACTTTTACATCTGTTGTCCGATCGGGGCATACTTTTTTCTAGAAAGCTTGCGGCGAGGCCAACACCGACAAAAAGCGAAATTCGAAGAGTAGAATAGTATATAATATTTTACAAAATAAATACTTCCCTATGGTTAAGATACTACCCTGAATATCTCCTACTGCCAGCATGTTACATTCAATACAGCGTCGAACTCCATCGCGGTGCAGGACTCGCCCCTCATATGACGAACCGCGCCTAGACTACCGAGTTTATGGGAACACAAGGAACCATGGAAGGTAACCCACATCCCTCGGCCACGCGGTTCAGCACACCGTGGGTGTAAGCACACGAAAAATGAGACCTATAACCAAAAACAAACGTAACTTTTGCGTCCGTTGTCTGTTCGGGGCATACTTTTTTTCTAAAAAGCTTGTGGCGAGGCCAATATCGACAAAAAGTGAAATTCAAAGAGTAGAATAATATTTAATTTTTTACAAAATAAATACTTCCCTATGGTTAAGATACTGTCCCGAATACCTCCTACTACCAGCATGTTACATTCAATACAGGATCGAACTCCATCGTGGTGGAGGACTCGCCCACCGTATCATGAACCGTGCCTAGACTACCGAGTTTATGGGTACACAATGAACCATGGAAGGTAACCCACATCCCTCGGCCATGCGGTTCAGCACACTGTGGGTGTAAGCACACGAAAAATGAGACCTATGACCTAAAACGATTGTAACTTTTACGTCTGTTGTCCGTTCGGGGCATACTACTTTTCTAGAAAGCTTGCGGCGAGGCCAATACCGACAAAAAGCAAAATTGAAAGAGTAGAATAGTATATAATTTTTTACAAAATAAATACTTCCTTATGGTTAAGATACTGCCTCGAATACCTCCTACTGCCAGCATGTTACATTCAATACAACGTCAAACTTCATCGTGGTGGAGGACTCGCCAATCGTATCATGAACCGCGCCTAGACTACCGTGTCTATGGGTACACAAGGAACCATGGAAGGTAACCCACATCCCTCGGCCACATGGTTCAGCACACCGTGTTTGTAAGCACATGAAAAATTAGACCTATAACCTAAAATGAGAATAACTTTTGCGTCCTTTGTCCGTTCGGGGCATACTTTTTTTTCTAGAAAGCTTGCGACGAGGCCAATACTAACAAAAAGCGAAATTCAAAGAGTAGAATAGTACATAATTTTTTATAAAATAAATACTTCCCTATGGTTAAGATACTGCCCCGAATACCTCCTACTGCCAGCATGTTACATTCAATACAGTGTCGAACTCCATCATCGTGGAGGACTCACCCCCCGTATCATGAACTGCGTCTAGACTACCGAGTTTATGGGTACACAAGGAACCATGGAAGGTAACCCACATCCCTCGTCCACGTGTTTCAGCACACCGTGGGTGTAAGCATATGAAAAAGGAGACCTATAACCTAAAATGAGCATAACTTTTACATCTGTTGTCCGATCAGGGCATACTTTTTTTCTAGAAAGCTTGCGGCGAGGCCAACACCGACAAAAAGAAAAATTCAAAGAGTAGAATAGTATATAATTTTTACAAAATTAATACTTCCCTATGGTTAAGATACTGCCCCGAATACCTCCTACTGCCAGCATGTTACAATTCTACTCTTTGAATTTTGCTTTTTGTTGGTGTTGGCCTCGCCGCAAGCTTTCTAGAAAAAAAAAGTATGCCCCGATCGGACAACGGATGCAAAAGTTATGCTTGTTTTAGGTTATAGGTCACATTTTTCGTGTGCTTACACCCACAGTGTGCTGAACCACGTGGCCAAGTGATGTGGGTTACCTTTTATGGTTCCTTGTGTACCCATAAACTCGGTAGTCTAAGCGTGGTTCATGATATGGTGGGCGAGTCCTCCACCACGATGGAGTTCGATGCTGTATTGAATGTAACATGCCGCTAGTAGGACGTATTCGGGGCAGTATCTTAACCATAGGGAAGTATTTATTTTGTAAAAAATTATATACTATTCTACTCTTTAAATTTTGCTTTTTGTTGATGTTGGCCTCGCCGCAAGCTTTCTAGAAAAAAAAGTATACCCCGATCGGACAACGGATGCAAAAGTTATTCTTAATTTAGGTTATAGGTCTCCTTTTTTGTGTGCTTACACTCACGGTGTGCTGAACCGCGTGACCGAGGGATGTGGGTTACCTTCCATGGTTCCTTGTATACCCATAAACTCGATAGTCTAGGCGTGGTGCATGATACGGTGGGCGAGTCCTCCACGACGTTCGAGTTTAACGCTGTATTGAATGTAACATGCTGGCAGTAGGAGGTATTCGGGGCAGTATCTTAACCATAGGAAAGTATTTATTTTGTAAAAAATTATATACTATTCTATTCTTTCAATTTTGCTTTTTGTCGGTATTGGCCTCGCCACAAGCTTTCTAGAAAAGTAGTATGCCCTGAACGGACAGCAGACGCAAAAGTTACACTCATTTTAGGTTATAGGTCTCATTTTTCGTGTGCCGACACCCACAGTGTGCTGAACCTCATGGCCGAGGGATGTGGGTTACCTTCCATGGTTCCTTGTGTACCCATAAACTCTGTAGTCTAGGCGCGGTTCATGATACGGTGGGCGAGTCCTCCACCACGATGGAGTTTGACGCTGTATTGAATGTAACATGCTGGCAGTAGGAGGTATTTGGGGCAGAATCTTAACCATAGGGAAGTATCTATTTTGTTAAAAATTATATACTATTGTACTCTTTGACTTTCGCTTTTTGTCGGTGTTGGCCTTGCCGCAAGCTTTCTAGAAAAAAAAGTATGCCCTGATCGGATAACGGATGCAAAAGTTATGCTCGTTTTAGTTTATTGGGCTCCTTTTTCGTGTGCTTACATCCACGGTGTGATGAACCGCGTGCCCGAATGATGTGGATTACCTTCCATGGTTCCTTGTGTACCCATAAATGTGGTAGTATTGGCACATTTCATGATATGGTGGGCGAGTCCTCCACCATGATGGAGTTCGATGCTGTATTGAATGTAACATGCTGTCAGTAGGAGGTATTCGAGGCAGTATCTTAACCATAGGGAAGTATTTATTTTGTAAAAAATTATATACTATTCTACTCTTTGAATTTCACTTTTTATTGGTATTGGCCTCGCCGCAAACTTTCTAGAAAAAAAGTATGCCCTGAACGGACAATGGATGTAAAAGTTACGATAATTTTAGGTTATAGCTCTCATTTTTTGTGTGCTTACACCCATGGTGTGCTGAACTGCGTGGCCGAGGGATGTGGGTTATCTTCCATAGTTCCTTGTGTACTCATAAACACGGTAGTCTATGCGCGGTTCATGATACGGTGGGCGAGTCCTCCACCTCGATGGAGTTCGACGCTGTATTGAATGTAACCTGCTGCCAGTAGGAGGTATTCGGGGCAGTTTCTTAACAATAGGGAAGTATTTATTTTGTAAAAAATTATATACTATTCTACTCTTTGAATTTTGCTTTTTGTCGGTGTTGACCTCGCCGCAATCTTTCTACAAAAAAAAGTATGCCCCGATCGGACAACGGATGCAAAAGTTATGCTTGTTTTAGGTTATAGGTCTCCTTTTTCATGTGCTTACACTCACTGTGAGCTGAACCGCGTGGCCGAGGGATGTGGGTTATGATGAGGACATCCTCCACTATTACCCGTTGGGGTGGCGACCGAGTGAGCCTTTGAATAAAACCACCTTGCTTAGCTTGGGAGGTGGAAGCCACCTTAAAAGGGAGAGCCACCCTTCCCCTATCAGACTAGTCTCTTAGGGAGATTGGGCCTTTCCCTGAGTGGGGGCGCCGGAGTTGCGGTGCTAAGACTACGGATTCAGGTCGCGGATCTAGAATCGGGTCGGTGTGTCGGGCTTTCGGCAGGAGTTGCGGTGCTATGATTGCAGGATTCAGGGAATCCGGATCGGTGTGTCGGGCTTCGTTCCATCCTACCTCGGCCGGATGTATCATTTGGTATCAGAGCTGGGCCCTTGTTAAGAAGGCGAGAATAATGAGGACATCCTCCACTATTACTCGTTGGGGCGGCGATCGTGTGAGCCTTTGAATAAACCCACCTTGCTTAGCTTGGGAGGTGGAAGCCACCTTAAAAGGGAGAGCCACCCTTCCCCTATCAGACTAGTCTCTTAGGGAGATTGGGCCTTTCCCTAAGACTGCGGATTCAGGTCGCGGATCTAGAATAGGGTCAGTGTGTCGGGCTTTCGGCAGGAGTTGCGGTGCTATGATTGCAGGATTCAGAGAATCCGGATCGGTGTGTCGGGCTTTGTTCCATCCTACCTGGGCCGGATGTATCATTTGGTTTCAGAGCTGGGCCCTTGTTAAGAAGGGGAGAATGATGAGGACATCCTCCACTATTACCCGTTGGGGCGGCGACCGTGTGAGCCTTTGAATAAACCCACCTTGCCTAGCTTGGGAGCTGGAAGCCACCTTAAAAGGGAGAGCCACCCTTCCCCTATCAGAGTAGTCTCTTAGGGAGATTGGGCCTTTCCGTGAGTGGGGCGCCAGAGTTGCGGTGCTAAGACTACGGATTCAGGTCGCGGATCTAGAATCGGGTCGGTGTGTCGGGCTTTCGGCAGGAGTTGCGGTGCTATGATTGCAGGATTCACGGAATCCGGATCGGTGTGTCGGGCTTCGTTCCATCCTACCTGGGTCGGATGTATCACATCCTCCACTATTACCCGTTGGGGCGGCGACCGTGTGAGCCTTTGAATAAACCCACCTTGCTTAGCTTTGAGGTGGAAGCCACCTTAAAAGGGAGAGCCACCCTTCCCCTATCAGACTAGTCTCTTAGGGAGATTGGGCCTTTCCCTGAGTGGGGGCGCCGGAGTTGTGGTGCTTAGACTGCGGATTCAGGTCACGGATCTAGAATCGGGTCGGTGTGTCGGGCTTTCGGCAGGAGTTGCGGTGCTATGATTGCAGGATTCAGGGAATCCGGATCGGTATGTCGGGCTTCGTTCCATCCTACCTGGGCCGGATGTATCATGGCTAATATGTATGTCACTGGAACACAATTCAATAACAGATAGTAGCACTGAATAAATGTCCAAAGCAGTGTCCTAATTGCTGGCAAAAGAATCGTGTTCAAAAATAGTTGTGTCAGCAAGAACAATGGAAAAGGCAACAAGGAACAAAACAGACTTCACAGACTTACAATTTTCAGGGGGGGGGGGGGGGTGCAAATCAAAATCTTGTTTTTTTTGTATGATTTTTCCACTATTTTTCTGTGATATAGGAACACAAAGGAAGGAACCACAAGAAGTTTCAACTCAAACAGAGGAAAAACAAAGGGTAGGAAAAATCACAAAGTTTCACCGAAAGTGCTATTTTTGACTTGACAATTTTTTTTCTATTTTTTCCCTTTTTTTTGAATTTTTTGACGAGGGCACACAGGGCGGAGCACATAGGGTTGTTTTGTTGGCAGCAGATTGTGGGTGTGGTGGGTGGGTGACACGATGGTGAATCCAATGGAAAACACGATGGTGATGGTGGTGTGCAGCGGAGATCAAAACACAAACCGAATCGAAACACAAATTCAAACCAGCAACTGGACTCGACTAGGACACAAACTCAACACTACGGATTCTGAAATTAAATTATGCAAAGGCTAAACAGTGTCTGGGATGGTGGGGAAATTTTTTTTGTAGGCTTTTTCGTGGACAAAAGGTGATGAACACAAACGAATCTAAAGGGAAGAACACGATAATACCTCACGGGGAACTTGGAAATCTGATACCACTTGATGTAGATATGGCCCGATCTTCCGAGAGGTAAGGGGATAAACTCGAATTTGGGGAACTCGGCGTCGATGACCCGGCGTGAATCAGACACGATCCAACCCCGCAACCGTTACACCAAGCACAACTTGATTGTTCATGCAAGCAAAATCGAGAACATAAGCAGGAGAGGATAAACACGCAATCTGAAATTGCAAATATGGATGAAGTGAATCACAAGAAAAGGTCCAAGCTCTGATCACAAAAGGACTAATCGCCACAGTGGTGTAGAACAAGAATAGGGGCCCTGGATTACTGTAAAAGGACTTGTCGCCACAGTTACAATAATTCGATCAAGTTTCTCTCTGGAAAACTGAACTAAACAAATCCCAAGACTAAAAGACGGCGACTACTGAGTTTATGTAGGAAACAAAGACATCCTAGGGTTGGGGCGACCAGGGGGGGGCGCCCACAACATGGGCTTAAGGCCCGACATGATACATGGCCAAGTTGGCCCAAAATAGGTGACACAGCACCTTGTCATGGTCACATATTATGACTCACGACACTTCTAGAGCTAGGACCAAAACCAAAACGACGGCGTCGTCGTCCTCTTTCCATCGCATCAAAGAACGCCTCGTTTGGACGTCGGATGTGGGAGATATCATCAAAACCGTGAAAGGGTGTCGGCTGAATCCGAGACGAACACTACGACCAAGTTGGTGACGACTTGTAACTTGGGGAAGGCCATGATATGCGCGTATCCAGCATGGTGATGTCCTCATCACTTGATGTGGACAAGGGTTCCCGATCTTCCGAAAGGTTCGAGATACGTTGATTTGGTCGAAGGCGACACACAAATCGATCCGGCTTCAGAACAGCACGTTCTAAACCCCGCAATCGCAGCACGACATCTCCTCTGTTTATCAACCGTCCTAAAACGATTGACCTCGCCGAGAAGGCTAATCCCTGCCTGTGAATCAAGAACACAAGCAAGAACAAAGAATAAGGCAACACAATTGCAGATGTATTATGAATCTCACGAAGTTGGGGTCTCACAAACTGTGATGACGGCGAAACTATTATGAACAGAATAATCTAAGCAAAACCTGAGCCCTAATAGTGCAGCGGCGGCTGTATATAAAGACCCTAGGGTCGTGCAAGACCCTCTGGACGCGCCCCTAATTGGGCTCAACTAGATACAAAGCCCAAAGGCCAAAAACAGGCGACGCAGCACCGAAACAGATTCTGGACTCTCTCTTGTTTCGACAATTCCCGATGACTACGGATGAATTTTGATACGAGACCAGTGGCATTGGAAACGTCTTCTTCTTATCTTTCCGTGCATATGTAGAACATCCAAATCCGAGTCCGTATGCGTCCTAAGCCTCCGTTTTAGTGCAGACTGGTCCTGAGCCCCGAAACAGACTCGAAGTCGGTTTTGGTTGGGCCTCCACCTTGGCTTCCACGTCCTTGCTGGTCCTCCACGTCTCCAAGTCCTTCTCCCATCATCTCCTGATCCTCTCCATGGTTCCTAATTATAATGTAATCATTAGGTAGGAAACCATTCTCAAAAGTGACATATAATGAAGAATGTAGGAACGAGCTCACCTCTAAATTTAGTCGTCGTGCACGAGCTCTAGTCATTGGACCTTGCAAGTCCAGAATTGGAGGAGTGTTGCATGTATCCTTAGGAGTGATGTCCTCATCATCCTCCCCTTCTTGAATTGGAGTCGTCCGCGACTCAAGCTCATTCTCTTCTCCCAAGTATGGTTTCAAATCTGAAATGTTAAAAGTAGGACTAACCCCGAACTCGGGAGGCAACTCAAGTTTGTATGCATTATCATTAATCTTCTCAATTATTTTGAAAGGACCATCAGCTCTATGCATTAATTTAGACTTTCTCAAATCTGGAAATCTATCCTTTCTCAAGTGTAACCATACTAAATCTCCTACATCAAGTTTTACTTCTTTTCTACCTTTACCACCAGCAATTTTATACTTTTCATTCATCTTTTCAATGCTAAGTCTAGTGGCCTCATGCATTTTCAAAATAAATTTAGCATGCTCTGTAGCATCAACATGAACTCTCTCATGAATAGGTAAAGGAAGTATATCAAGTGGAGTACGGGGATCAAAACCATACACTACCTTGAAAGGACTTACCTTGGTAGTAGAATGTGTTGCCCGATTATATGCAAACTCAACATGAGGCAAACATTCTTCCCATTGCTTCAAATTTTTCTTCAAAATAGCTCTCAACATAGTACCCAAAGTGCGGTTCACCACCTCAGTTTGTCCATCAGTTTGTGGGTGACAAGTTGTAGAAAACAACAACTTTGTACCCAACTCATTCCAAAGCGTGCGCCAAAAGTGTCTCAAGAATTTTGCATCACGATTTGAAACAATAGTAGAAGGCATACCATGCAAACGAACAATTTCTTTGAAAAAGAGATCAGCAATATAACTAGCATCATCAGTCTTATGACATGGTATAAAGTGTGCCATCTTAGAAAATCTATCCACAACAACAAAAATACTAAGACTCCCCCTCTTAGTCCTAGGCAGTCGTAAAACAAAGTCCATAGAAATATCCGCCCAAGGAATAGAAGGAACAGGAAGTGGCATGTATAAACCATGTGGATTCAAGCGAGACTTAGCTTTTTGACATGTAGTGCAGCGAGCAACAAAGCGCTCAACATCTTTCCTCATCCTTGGCCAAAAGAAGTGTGTGGCCAAAATATCCTCCGTCTTCTTGGCACCAAAATGACCCATCAATCCACCTCCATGCGCCTCCTGTAACAACAAAAGACGAACGGAACCAACTGGAATGCATAGGCGGTTAGCTCTAAATAAGAATCCATCATTCAACACAAATTTATTCCATGCACGACCTTCTTTACAATGCATCAATACATCCTTAAAATCAACATCAGCAGCATATTGTTCTTTAATTGCCTCAAGTCTAAAAATTCTACAATCAAGTTGAGACAATAAAGTATAGCGCCTAGATAAAGCATCAGCGATTACATTATCCTTCCCTTTCTTATGTTTAATAATGTAAGGAAAAGACTCAATAAACTCAATCCATTTAGCATGTCTACGGTTCAAATTACATTGAGAACGAATATACTTAAGTGATTCATGATCAGAATGAATAACAAATTCTTTGGGCAACAAATAATGACGCCACGTCTCTAAACAACGTACAAGTGCATACAATTCCTTATCATACGTGGAGTAATTCAAAACAGGCCTAGTTATTTTCTCACTAAAGTACGCAATAGGTTTACTATCTTGCATCAAAACACCACCAATACCTATACCGCTAGCATCACATTCAAGCTCAAAAATCTTATCAAAATTAGGTAATTGCAGCAATGGTGCATGTGTATGTTTATCCTTCAAAGCATCAAAAGACTCATGATGTACCTTACCCCAATGGAAATCAATGCCCTTCTTTGTCAACTCATGCAAAGGTGCAGCAATGGTGCTGAAATCTTTGACAAAGCGGCGGTAGAAACCTGCAAGACCAAGAAAACTCCTCACCTGTGTGATAGTTTTTGGTACAGGCCAGCTCTTTATGGCTTCAATCTTCGCCTCATCCACCTCAATTCCCTGTGGAGTCACAACATAGCCAAGAAAAGAGACTCGATCCGTGCAAAAGATGCACTTCTCAAGGTTACCAAATAAACGTGCATCTCTTAAAGCATCAAAAACAGCACGCAAATGATTCATATGTTCATCTATAGATTTGCTATAAATCAAGATATCATCAAAGTAAACTACCACAAATTTGCCAATGAAAGCTCTTAAAACCTCATTCATCAAGCGCATGAAAGTACTAGGTGCATTAGTTAACCCAAAAGGCATTACTAACCACTCATATAATCCAAATTTGGTTTTGAAAACTGTTTTCCATTCGTCTCCAAGTTTCATTCTAATTTGATGGTAGCCACTACGCAAATCAATTTTAGTGAAAATTATAGCACCACATAACTCATCAAGCATGTCGTCTATCCTAGGAATAGGATGACGATACCTAATAGTAATATTATTAATGGCTCTACAATCTACACACATACGCCAAGTACCATCTTTCTTAGGAACCAAAAGTACAGGAACAGCACAAGGACTAAGTGATTGACGAACATACCCACGATCCAAAAGGTCTTGAACTTGTCGTTGTATCTCCTTAGTCTCCTCAGGGTTGGTCCTATAAGCAGCACGGTTTGGCAAAGTAGCACCCGGAATCAAATCAATTTGATGCGCAATCCCTGTCAAAGGTGGCAATCCCGGGGGTATCTCAGCTAGAAAAACATCCTCATACTCCTGCAAAAGGTTAGTGACAGCAGGAGACACAGCACTAGAAGCAATATCATCAAGTGAAAACAAAGCTTCTTTGCATATCAAGGCATAGCAAATATCATCATTATCAGAAATTTCAGCAAGCTCAGGTTTTGTTGCAAGACATGAACGACCTTGTAATTTAATTCCAACACCCTTAGAACTTGAAGAATCATTAACATTACTAGGTGTAGAATTAGAATTAACAGGTTGTTGAATTTCAGGACCTTTATTTTTCAAACTAGCAGCTCTTTCTAAATCAGCTTGTACAATTTCAGCAGGGGTCATTGGTAACAAAGTAATTTTAGTTCCTTTATGCATAAAAGTGTACTTATTACTTCTACAATGGTGTACAGCATCATTATCAAATTCCCAAGGTCTACCCAATAAAAGTGAACATGCTTGCATGGGTACAACATCACAATCAACAGAATCCACATAAGAACCAATAGAAAAAGGAACTCTGCAAGTTTGTATTACCTTAGCTTTTCCAGAGTCATTTAACCACTGAATGTAGTACGGATGTGGATGTGGGCGTGTGGTCAAAGCAAGCTTGTTGACCACATCAGAACTCACCAAGTTATCGCAGCTCCCTCCATCAATGATGACACGTGCTCGGTGGTTCTTGATGATGAAGAAAATCTGGAACATGTTGAGGCGCTGCATCGTCGCGGGCTGATGAACTTGAGTACTAAGGACACGTTGAACAATAATATTTATGTATCTCATGGTGTCTCCGCCTCCAAGGACAAGGTCACTGCTGGTGGCAGCGATGTCCTCCTCCTCATCCTCCACGTCGGAGGTGCTCATGTAACCGCCATCGTCTGTTGCCACATATGCCCACCTACTTGGACAATCTTTCTGCACATGACCAAGTCCATGGCAGCGGTGGCACTAAATCCCTGTAGTGTGCCCCGTCGAAGCAACAGATGAGGCACTATTAGCTGGTACCTGCACAGAAGTTTTACCTGAGCGCATAGAAGGTGCAGGGGCTGATCTTGGGGCTGTAGAAACAACACTGGTTCCCTTGGTAGCTGCTGGTGGGGGCGGCCGGAAAGATGGCCTGAGCAGCCCCGAAGTCCCCGTCGAGCATGGGGGGTAGGAGTTCCTTGACTTGCTGTACTCCTCAAAAGCCTGGAAAAGTCCCTGTGATTCTTTCTCTGCAAGCATAGCATACTGGAAACACTGGGTGAGGGTATAATATTCTTTATAATCAAGAATGTCCTGAATTTCTTTTCTTAAACCAGAATAAAAGCGACAAATCTGATCCTCTACTTTTTCAACTATGGCACAACGAATCAAACCCTTTTGAAGCTCACTAAAGTACTCCTGAACAGTTTTATCTCCTTGTTCTAAACGCTGTAGTTTATTACGAATCTCTCTATAAAAAGAAGGAGGAACAAAACGATCACGCATTGCTACCTTAAGTTCTTCCCAAGTAGTAGGCAAATCAGTTTTAGCAGCTAGACCACTCCACCAAACAATAGCAAAGTCCTTAAACTCACTAGTAGCTTGTCTAACTCTATGTTGTTTAGGAACAAGGTGGGCATTAAATTTTTGTTCTACAGTCATCTCCCAATCAAAATAAACATCACCATCATACTGACCCGAAAATGAAGGAATTGAACACTTAATTTTAGCATATGGGTCATCTGGAGCATAGTTACCGTGTGGACGACGATTGTAATTATGGAAACCACCCGTACCTTGAGTATTATGGTGCAAACGACGTCGTAATCTTGCGGTCCTTGTAGCTGACCTATCCACGGTGCCATCAGCCTTATACACCGTGTCTTCATCATGGACGTCATCAACGTCGTGGTTATTAGTGTTCATATCATTGGTCTTGGGGGCGGTCTCCAACATGACAACCTGATCGGTTAACTTAGAAACCCGCTTCTCCAACCGCTCGATGCTTTCTCTGATGTGAAGCTTGCTGACCGCATCAGTAACGGCTCTGGTGATCATCTCTGCCAAATCACTCTGAGCAGCCTGCAAAGCCTTCTGGAGCTGCTCTTGGCTCACGCACTCAGCAAATTGTGAGGGGGAAGCCATCTCTCCGTCGTCACTTCCTGCCATCACAAACACCAAAATAGGAAACAAACAGTGAAAGTTATCCCTACAAAACAACTAAGCAGTGGTGCCTCTCAACACAGCAAAAGGAAACTCCTTACAAAGCTCTTGCAAAGTTCTGAAAAGCAAAGCAAAGGATACCAGAGAGGTGTGTTCCACGATTGCAAGGGTCACAAAAGAACCTATGTGTTGTCCAGAAGAAAGATGTAGAGTTAGGAAGGCCAAATATATATATGTGAGTGGAACACAAATCAAAAACATATAGTAAAGCTAAATAAGTGCCCAAGTAACTTGTCCCTAGCTGCTGGTCTAAGTATGTCCTAGAACAGTAGTGATAGCAAAGTAGAAACAAGGAGACAAAGGCACACAGGCGATAACAGGGGGCTAAGTGCAAAACAGCCAAATCCAGAAATTTCAGGGGGCTAGATGTAGCACTAGTAGAAATCCTAAATTTCTTTTTTTTGATTTTATTCTTTTGATATTTTTCTCCAACTCACCAACAATGGGGGAGAATCCAAAAAAAATTTCAGGTCAAACAGAGGTAGGATGTGGCCTACAGAAAATCATGAAGTTGCAAAAAACGTCGGGTTTAAACTTAAATCAATTTTTTCTTTATCTTCCCGATCTTTTTTGAATTTTTTGGCAAAGGCACACAGAGCGTATCCAAGTGTGGGTATGCCCAGTGTCGGTATGCCCAACTTTGAGTCAAAAATCTCCTGTAAAAATTTCAGCCAAAATGGACAACCGAGCGAAAAGTTATGCCCGTTTTACCGAAGGGGGGTCGGAGTCGGTTTTCCAGAAACCCGAGTCGGGTTAGGGATCGGGTAAGTTTATTTTTTTGGCGGCGTGGATGCAGCGGAAAGTGGAATTTGTGGGGATTGGTCCGGGGTGTTGATGGTGTGTTCAGGGTGGGATTAGGGCGGGAATAGGATAGGTGTGTCGATCAATCAACCCTAGCACAAAAAGCTAACAAAGCAGAGGATGGTGAAGGGGATGGCGGCTAGGGTTGCAAGGGAAACACTACTGACGACAAAATCACAAACTAAACCAGCGACTAAACAAGAACTAGGGCACAAACTCAACACTACGGACTCTGAAATTGAAATATGCAAAGGCTAAACACGTGGTTATGGGCGGAGGGGAAAATTTTTTTTGGGCTTTTCTGTGGACGATAGGATGAACACAAAACGAAATTAACTAAGGATAGTATGAACCTAACGGTGCACCTGAAGCTCTGATTACCACTTGATGTGGACAAGGGTTCCCGATCTTCCGAAAGGTTCGAGATACGTTGATTTGGTCGAAGGCGACACACAAATCGATCCGGCTTCAGAAGAGCACATTCTAAACCCCGCAATCACAGCACGACGTCTCCTCTGGTTATCAACCATCCTAAAATGATTGACCTCGCCGAGAAGGCTAATTCCTGCCTGCGAATCAAGAACACAAGCAAGAACAAAGAAGAAGGCAACACAATTGCAGATGTATTATGAATCTCACGAAGTTGGGGTCTCATAAACCGTGATGACGGTGAAACTGTTATGAACAGAATAATCTAAGCAAAACCCAAGCCCTAATAGTGCAGCGGCGGCTGTATATAAAGACCCTAGGGTCGTGCAAGACCCTCTGGGCGCGTCCCAAAAACAGGCGACGTAGCACCGAAACAGATTCTGGACTCTCTCTTGTTTCGACGATTTCTGATGACTCCGGATGAATTTTGATATGCGACCGGTGGCATTGGAAAGGTCTTCTTCTTATCTTTCCGTGCATATGTAGAACATCCAAATCCGAGTCCGTATGCGTCCTGAGCCTCCATTTTAGTGCAGACTGGTCCTGAGCCCCGAAACAGACTCGAAGTCGGTTTTGGTTGGGCCTCCACCTTGGCTTCCACGTCCTTGCTGGTCCTCCACGTCTCCAAATCCTTCTCCCATCATCTCCTGATCCTCTCCATGGTTCCTAATTACAATATAATCGTTAGGTAGCAAACCATTCTCAAAAGTGACATATAATGAAGAATGTATGAACGAGCTCACCTCTAAATTTAGTCGTCGTGCACGAGCTGTAGTCATTGGACCTTGCAAGTCCAGAATTGGAGGAGTGTTGCATGTATCCTTAGGAGTGATGTCCTCATCAGGTTACCTTCCATGGTTCCTTGTATACCCATAAACTCGATAGTCTAGGCGTGGTTCATGATACGGTCGGCGAGTCCTCCACGACGATGGAGTTCAACGTTGTGTTGAATGTAACATGCTGGCAGTAGGAGGTATTCGGGGCAGTATCTTAACCATAGGGAAGTATTTATTTTGTAAAAAATTATATACTATTCTACTCTTTCAATTTTGTTTTTTGTCGGTATTGGCCTCGCCGCAAGCTTTCTAGAGAAGTAGTATGCCCTGAACGGACAACAGACACAAAAGTTACACTCGTTTTAGGTTATAGGTCTCATTTTTCATGTGCAGACACCCACAGTGTGCTGAACCGCATGGCCGAGGGATGTGGGTTACCTTCCATGGTTCCTTGTGTACCCATAAACTCGGTAGTCTAGGCACGGTTCATGATATGGTGGGCGAGTCCTCCACCATGATAAAGTTCGATGCTGTATTGAATGTAACATGCTGGCAGTAGGAGGTATTCGGGACAGTATCTTAACCATAGGGAAGTATTTATTTTGTAAAAAATTAATTACTATTCTACTCTTTGAATTTCACTTTTTTTCGATATTGGCCTCGCCACAAGCTTTCTAGAAAAAAAGTATGCCCCCAACAGACAACGGACGCAGAAGTTACACTTGTTTTAGGTCATAGGTCTCATTTTTCGTGTGCTTACACCCACGGTGTCCTGAACCGCGTGGCCGAGGGATGTGGGTTACCTTCCATGGTTCCTTGTGTACCCATAAACTCGGTAGTCTAGGCGCGGTTCATCATATGAGGGGCGAGTCCTGCACCACGATGGAGTTCGACACTGTATTGAATGTAACATGCTGGCAGTAGGAGGTATTCGGGGCAGTACCTTAACCATAGGGAAGTATTTATTTTGTAAAAAATTATATACTATTCTACTCTTTGAATTTCGCTTTTTGTCGGTGTTGGCCTCGCCGCAAGCTTTCTAGAAAAAAAAGTATGCCCCGATCGGATAATGGATGCAAAAATTATGCTCGTTTTAGGTTATAGGTCTCCAATTTCATGTGCTTACACCCACGGTGTGCTGAACCGCGAGGCCGAGGGATGTGGGTTACCTTCCATGGTTCCTTGTGTACCCATAAACTCGGTAGTCTAGGCACGGTTCATGTTACGGTGGGTGAGTCCTCCACCACGATGGAGTTCGACACTGTATTGAATGTAACATGCTGCCAGTAGGAGGTATTCGGGGCAGTATCTTAACCATAGGGAAGTATTTATTTTGTAAAAAATTATATACTATTCTACTCTTTGAATTTCGCTTTTTGTCGGTGTTGGCCTCGCCGCAAGCTTTCTAGAAAAAAAAGTATGCCCCGATCGGATAACGGATGCAAAAATTATGCTCGTTTTAGGTTATAGGTCTCCAATTTCATGTGCTTACACCCACGGTGTGCTGAACCGCGAGGCCGAGGGATGTGGGTTACCTTCCATGGTTCCTTGTGTACCCATAAACTCGGTAGTCTAGGCACGGTTCATGTTACGGGGGGCGAGTCCTCCACCACGATGGAGTTCGACGCTGTATTGAATGTAACATGCTGGCAGTAAGAGGTATTCGGGGCAGTATCTTAACCACAGGGAAGTATTTATTTTGTAAAAAATTATATACTATTCTACTCTTTGAATTTCACTTTTTATCGGTATTGGCCTCGCCGCAAGCTTTCTAGAAAAAAAGTATGCCCCGAACGGACAACGGACACAAAAGTTACACTTGGTTTAGGTTATAGGTCTCATTTTTCATGTGCTTACACCGACGGTGTGCTGAACTGCATGGCCGAGGGATGTGGGTTATCTTCCATAGTTCCTTGTGTACTGATAAACTCGGTAGTCTAAGCGCGCTTCATGATACGGTGGGCGAGTCCTCCACCACGATGGAGTTCGACACTGTATTGAATGTAACATGCTGCCAGTAGGAGGTATTCGGGGCAGTATCTTAACCATAGGGAAGTATTTATTTTGTAAAAAATTATATACTATTCTACTCTTTGAATTTCGCTTTTTGTCGGTGTTGGCCTCGCCGCAAGCTTTCTAGAAAAAAAAGTATGCCCCGAACGGACAACGGACGCAAAAGTTACGCTCGTTTAAGTTTATAGGTCTCATTTTTCATGTGCTTACACCCACGGTGTACAGAACCGCGTGGACGAGGGATGTGGGTTACCTTCCATGGTTCCTTGTGTACCCATAAACTCGGTAGTCTAGGCACGGTTCGTCATACGAGGGGCGAGTCCTACACCACGATGGAGTTCGACGCTGTATTGAATGTAACATGCTAGTAGTAGGAGGTATTCGGGGCAGTATCTTACCCATTGGGAAGTATTTATTTTATAAAACAATATATACTATTCTACTCTTTGAATTTTGCTCTTTGTTGGTGTTGGCCTCACCTCCAGCTTTCTAGAAAAAAAGTATGCCCCGATCGGACAACGGATGCAAAAGTTATGCTCGTTTTAGGTTATAGGTCTCCATTTTCGTGTGCTTACACCCACGGTGTGCTGAATCGCGTGGCCGAGGGATGTGGGTTACCTTCCATGGTTCCTTGTGTACCCATAAACTCGGTAGTCTAGGCACGGTTCATGATACGGGGGGCGAGTCCTCCACGACGATGGAGTTCGACACTGTATTGAATGTAACATGCTGGCAGTAGGAGGTATTTGGGGCAGTATCTTAACCATAGGGAAGTATTTATTTTGTAAAAAATTATATACTATTCTACTCTTTCAATTTCGTTTTTGGTCGATATTAGCCTCGCCACAAGCTTTCTAGAAAAATAGAATGCCCCGAACGGACAACAGACGCAAAAGTTACACTCGTTTTAGGTTATAGGTCTCATTTTACATGTGCTTACACCCACGGTGTGCTGAGCCGCGTGGCCGAGGGATGTGGGTTACCTTCCATTGTTCCTTGTGTACCCATACACTCGGTAGTCTAGGCGCGGTTCATGATACAGTGGGCGAGTCCTCCACCACGATGAAGTTCGACGCTGTATTGAATGTAACATGCCGGCAGAAGGAGGTATTCGGGGCAGTATCTTAACCACAGGGAAGTATTTTTGTAAAAAATTATATACTATTCTACTATTTGAATTTCACTTTTTGTCGGTATTGGCCTCCTCGCAAGCTTTCTAGAAAAATGTATGCCCCGAACGGACAACGGACGCAAAAGTTACGCTCGTTTAAGTTTATAGGTCTCATTTTTCATGTGCTTACACCCACGGTGTGCTGAGCCGCGTGGCCGAGGGATGTGGGTTACCTTCCATTGTTCCTTGTGTACCCATACACTCGGTAGTCTAGGCGCGGTTCATGATACAGTGGGCGAGTCCTCCACCACGATGAAGTTCGACGCTGTATTGAATGTAACATGCCGGCAGAAGGAGGTATTCGGGGCAGTATCTTAACCACAGGGAAGTATTTTTGTAAAAAATTATATACTATTCTACTATTTGAATTTCACTTTTTGTCGGTATTGGCCTCATCGCAAGCTTTCTAGAAAAATGTATGCCCCGAACGGACAACGGACGCAAAAGTTACGCTCGTTTAAGTTTATAGGTCTCATTTTTCATGTGCTTACACCCACGGTGTACAGAACCGCGTGGACGAGGGATGTGGGTTACCTTCCATGGTTCCTTGTGTACCCATAAACTCGGTAGTCTAGGCACGGTTCGTCATACGAGGGGCGAGTCCTACACCACGATGGAGTTCGACGCTGTATTGAATGTAACATGCTAGTAGTAGGAGGTATTCGGGGCAGTATCTTACCCATTGGGAAGTATTTATTTTATAAAACAATATATACTATTCTACTCTTTGAATTTTGCTCTTTGTTGGTGTTGGCCTCACCTCCAGCTTTCTAGAAAAAAAGTATGCCCCGATCGGACAACGGATGCAAAAGTTATGCTCGTTTTAGGTTATAGGTCTCCATTTTCGTGTGCTTACACCCACGGTGTGCTGAATCGCGTGGCCGAGGGATGTGGGTTACCTTCCATGGTTCCTTGTGTACCCATAAACTCGGTAGTCTAGGCACGGTTCATGATACGGGGGGCGAGTCCTCCACGACGATGGAGTTCGACACTGTATTGAATGTAACATGCTGGCAGTAGGAGGTATTTGGGGCAGTATCTTAACCATAGGGAAGTATTTATTTTGTAAAAAATTATATACTATTCTACTCTTTCAATTTCGTTTTTGGTCGATATTAGCCTCGCCACAAGCTTTCTAGAAAAATAGAATGCCCCGAACGGACAACAGACGCAAAAGTTACACTCGTTTTAGGTTATAGGTCTCATTTTTCGTGTGCTTACACCCACAGTGTGCTGAGCCGCGTGGCCGAGGGATGTGGGTTACCTTCCATGGTTCCTTGTGTACCCATACACTCGGTAGTCTAGGCGCGATTCATGATACAGTGGGCGAGTCCTCCACCACGATGGAGTTCGACGCTGTATTGAATGTAACATGCTGGCAGTAGGAGGTATTCGGGGCAGTATCTTAACCACAGGGAAGTATTTATTTTGTAAAAAATTATATACTATTCTACTCTTTGAATTTCACTTTTTATCGGTATTGGCCTCGCCGCAAGCTTTCTAGAAAAAAAGTATGCCCCGAACGGACAACGGACACAAAGTTACACTTGGTTTAGGTTATAGGTCTCATTTTTCATGTGCTTACACCGACGGTGTGCTGAACTTTATGGCCGAGGGATGTGGGTTATCTTCCATAGTTCCTTGTGTACTGATAAACTCGGTAGTCTAAGCGCGGTTCATGATACGGTGGGCGAGTCCTCCACCACGATGGAGTTCGACACTGTATTGAATGTAACATGCTGCCAGTAGGAGGTATTCGGGGCAGTATCTTAACCATAGGGAAGTATTTATTTTGTAAAAAATTATATACTATTCTACTCTTTGAATTTCGCTTTTTGTCGGTGTTGGCCTCGCCCCAAGCTTTCTAGAAAAAAAAGTATGCCCCGATCGGATAACGGATGCAAAAATTATGCTCATTTTAGATTATAAGTCTCCAATTTCATGTGCTTACACCCACGGTGTGCTGAACCGCGTGGCCGAGGGATGTGGGTTACCTTCCATGGTTCCTTGTGTACCAATAAACTCGGTAGTCTAGGCACGGTTCATGATACGGGGGGCGAGTCCTCCACCACGATGAAGTTTGATGCTGTATTGAATGTAACATGCCGGCAGAAGGAGGTATTCGGGGCAGTATCTTAACCACAGGGAAGTATTTTTGTAAAAAATTATATACTATTCTACTCTTTGAATTTTGCTTTTTGTCGGTATTGGCCTCGCCGCAAGCTTTCTAGAAAAATGTATGCCCCGAACGGACAACGGACGCAAAAGTTACGCTTGTTTAAGTTTATAGGTCTCATTTTTCATGTGCTTACACCCACGGTGTACTGAACCGCGTGGCCGAGGGATGTGGGTTACCTTCCATGGTTCCTTGTGTACCCATAAACTTGGTAGTCTAGGCGTGGTTCATGCTACGGTGGGCGGGTCCTGGACCACGATGGAGTTCGATGCTGTATTGAATGTAACATGCTGGCAGTAGGAGGTATTTGGTGCAGTATCTTAACCATTGAGAAGTATTTATTTTATAAAAAAAATATATACTATTCTACTCTTTGAATTTTGCTTTTTATCGGTATTGGCCTCGCCGCAAGCTTTCTAGAAAAAAAGTATGCCCCGAACGGACAACGGACACAAAAGTTACGCTTGTTTTAGGTTATAGGTCTCATTTTTCATGTGCTTACACCAACGGTGTGCTGAACTGCATGGCCGAGGGATGTGGGTTATCTTCCATAGTTCCTTGTGTACTGATAAACTCGGTAGTCTAAGCGCGGTTCATGATACGGTGGGTGAGTCCTCCACCACGATGGAGTTCGACACTGTATTGAATGTAACATGCTGCCAGTAGGAGGTATTCGGGGCAGTATCTTAACCATAGGGAAGTATTTATTTTGTAAAAAATTATATACTATTCTACTCTTTGAATTTCGCTTTTTGTCGGTGTTGGCCTCGCCGCAAGCTTTCTAGAAAAAAAAGTATGCCCCGATCGGATAACGGATGCAAAAATTATGCTCGTTTTAGGTTATAGGTCTCCAATTTCATGTGCTTACACCCACGGTGTGCTGAACCGCGAGGCCGAGGGATGTGGGTTACCTTCCATGGTTCCTTGTGTACCCATAAACTCGGTAGTCTAGGCACGGTTCATGATACGGGGGGCGAGTCCTCCACCACGATGGAGTTCGACGCTGTATTGAATGTAACATGCTGGCAGTAGGAGGTATTCGGGGCAGTATCTTAACCACAGGGAAGTATTTATTTTGTAAAAAATTATATACTATTCTACTCTTTGAATTTCACTTTTTATCGGTATTGGCCTCGCCGCAAGCTTTCTAGAAAAAAAGTATGCCCCGAACGGACAACGGACACAAAAGTTACACTTGGTTTAGGTTATAGGTCTCATTTTTCATGTGCTTACACCGACAGTGTGCTGAACGGCATGGCCGAGGGATGTGGGTTATCTTCCATAGTTCCTTGTGTACTGATAAACTCGGTAGTCTAAGCGCGGTTCATGATACGGTGGGCGAGTCCTCCACCACGATGGAGTTCGACACTGTATTGAATGTAACATGCTGCCAGTAGGAGGTATTCGGGGCAGTATCTTAACCATAGGGAAGTATTTATTTTGTAAAAAATTATATACTATTCTACTCTTTGAATTTCGCTTTTTGTCAGTGTTGGCCTCGCCGCAAGCTTTCTAGAAAAAAAAGTATGCCCCGATCGGAAAACGGATGCAAAAATTATGCTCATTTTAGATTATAGGTCTCCAATTTCATGTGCTTACACCCACGGTGTGCTGAACCGCGTGGCCGAGGGATGTGGGTTACCTTCCATGGTTCCTTGTGTACCAATAAACTCCGTAGTCTAGGCACGGTTCATGATACGGGGGGCGAGTCCTCCACCACGATGGAGTTCGATACTGTATTGAATGTAACATGCTGGCAGTAGGAGGTATTCAGGGCAGTATCTTAACCATAGGGAAGTATTTATTTTGTAAAAAATTATATACTATTCTACTCTTTGAATTTTGCTTTTTGTCGGTGTTGGCCTCGCCGCAAGCTTTATAGAAAAAAAAGTATGCCCCGATCGGACAACGGATGCAAAAGTTATGTTTATTTTAGGTTATAGGTCTCAATTTACATGTGCTTACACCCACGGTGTGCTGAACCGCGTGGCCGAGGGATGTGGATTACCTTCCATTGTTCCTTGTGTACCCATGAACTCGGTAGTCTAGGCGCGGTTCATGATACAGTGGGCGAGTCCTCCACCACGATGAAGTTCGACGCTGTATTGAATGTAACATGCCGGCAGAAGGAGGTATTCGGGGCAGTATCTTAACCACAGGGAAGTATTTATTTTGTAAAAAATTATATACTATTCTACTCTTTGAATTTCACTTTTTATCGGTATTGGCCTCGCCGCAAGCTTTCTAGAAAAAAAGTATGCCCCGAACGGACAACGGACACAAAGTTACACTTGGTTTAGGTTATAGGTCTCATTTTTCATGTGCTTACACCGACGGTGTGCTGAACTTTATGGCCGAGGGATGTGGGTTATCTTCCATAGTTCCTTGTGTACTGATAAACTCGGTAGTCTAAGCGCGGTTCATGATACGGTGGGCGAGTCCTCCACCACGATGGAGTTCGACACTGTATTGAATGTAACATGCTGCCAGTAGGAGGTATTCGGGGCAGTATCTTAACCATAGGGAAGTATTTATTTTGTAAAAAATTATATACTATTCTACTCTTTGAATTTCGCTTTTTGTCGGTGTTGGCCTCGCCCCAAGCTTTCTAGAAAAAAAAGTATGCCCCGATCGGATAACGGATGCAAAAATTATGCTCATTTTAGATTATAAGTCTCCAATTTCATGTGCTTACACCCACGGTGTGCTGAACCGCGTGGCCGAGGGATGTGGGTTACCTTCCATGGTTCCTTGTGTACCAATAAACTCGGTAGTCTAGGCACGGTTCATGATACGGGGGGCGAGTCCTCCACCACGATGAAGTTTGATGCTGTATTGAATGTAACATGCCGGCAGAAGGAGGTATTCGGGGCAGTATCTTAACCACAGGGAAGTATTTTTGTAAAAAATTATATACTATTCTACTCTTTGAATTTTGCTTTTTGTCGGTATTGGCCTCGCCGCAAGCTTTCTAGAAAAAATGTATGCCCCGAACGGACAACGGACGCAAAAGTTACGCTTGTTTAAGTTTATAGGTCTCATTTTTCATGTGCTTACACCCACGGTGTACTGAACCGCGTGGCCTAGGGATGTGGGTTACCTTCCATGGTTCCTTGTGTACCCATAAACTCGGTAGTCTAGGCACGGTTCATGATACGGGGGGCGAGTCCTCCACCACGATGGAGTTCGACGCTGTATTGAATGTAACATGCTGGCAGTAGGAGGTATTCGGGGCAGTATCTTAACCACAGGGAAGTATTTATTTTGTAAAAAATTATATACTATTCTACTCTTTGAATTTCACTTTTTATCGGTATTGTCCTCGCCGCAAGCTTTCTAGAAAAAAGTATGCCCCGAACGGACAACGGACACAAAAGTTACACTTGGTATAGGTTATAGGTCTCATTTTTCATGTGCTTACACCGACGGTGTGCTGAACGGCATGGCCGAGGGATGTGGGTTATCTTCCATAGTTCCTTGTGTACTGATAAACTCGGTAGTCTAAGCGCGGTTCATGATACGGTGGGCGAGTCCTCCACCACGATGGAGTTCGACACTGTATTGAATGTAACATGCTGCCAGTAGGAGGTATTCGGGGCAGTATCTTAACCATAGGGAAGTATTTATTTTGTAAAAAATTATATACTATTCTACTCTTTGAATTTCGCTTTTTGTCGGTGTTGGCCTCGCCGCAAGCTTTCTAGAAAAAAAGTATGCCCCGATCGGAAAACGGATGCAAAAATTATGCTCGTTTTAGATTATAGGTCTCCAATTTCATGTGCTTACACCCACGGTGTGCTGAACCGCGTGGCCGAGGGATGTGGGTTACCTTCCATGGTTCCTTGTGTACCAATAAACTCGGTAGTCTAGGCACGGTTCATGATACGGGGGGCGAGTCCTCCACCACGATGGAGTTCGATACTGTATTGAATGTAACATGCTGGCAGTAGGAGGTATTCAGGGCAGTATCTTAACCATAGGGAAG